>PVHP010007830.1:0-47279 GCA_004024765.1 Zapus hudsonius
AGGCTGGTCCTCTTTCACAGGTCCAAGCAGAGAGAAAAACCCATCACCAACACCACTCACACAACAGCAAACAGGCAGGAGAGCCAGGAGAGAATTATTTCACCTTTATATAGCCATAGGGTGGGGTCTTGCAATTCTATCCAAGACTTAATGGCTTCCTGAGTCTCTGGAATTTCCTTCCTGCACTGCCCACTCAGGAAAGGATGTTTACTTCTAGCTCCTTTGAGCTTCCTTACATCCTGCCCCCTACTGAGAGGCTGCCTTCCTGTGAACATCCTCAGAGACCCACCCAAGATTACTTGAAAGGTCAAGTTGACATCAAAACTTAACCATCACAGACCATGAAACACATAATCAAGGTTCAGTTTAGTATTATGGAGACTCAGTGAAATCCTTCTTGCACCACAAGCCTTTCCTCTTGCTCCTTCTTTGGCCTGCTGTTGAGTAACCAACTATGCGGGGTAGCAGGCAAGCCAGTCATGACTGGAAAATACTGGAATCAAGTTCAATAGTTCTTTTAAAGAACAAAAAAAAAAGTGAGAATGCTTTCAAGTCTACCAGCCATTTGTACATTTCTCCATTTTTACTTCTAACTGTCATGGTTACCTGTTTAAAAGTTTAAATAAGATAGCTGGATTTCTACACTGTCATTCTTCAAAGAGCATGGTGACCTTTATCATCTGTCCTCACTGTCCCTGCTGAAAAGCAGACATTATTCTCACTTAACAGCTGACAAGACAGTCACAGAAGGCAAAGTAACTCATCAAACTATGTTCCTTTATGTTCTTGTTAGCAGTGACCTTACCTTGTGAAATTCTTTATGGAACATGTATCTCTTAGGAAAAAGAAGTACTCAGATTTTCACTAGCTCCCTGAGTTTAAGGGTACATTGGATTGTTTTTATCATAAACAAGAACATAAATGCTTGATTCAATATTTCATGCCTGCTGCACACCATTTAATATATATTAAAATGTCACAGTATGCATGTGTATTTACACCTGTAATTGACTAAGATTATTTTTTGGCTTACATTTTTTAAACAACTATGTTCAACAGGATATCATATGTCTCTACCTCTGTTACTTAGAAGTCAGCACTTAACTCCCATTCTAATGGGATCTATTAATTCTAAATATCACAGCCACACAATGAAAGCCATCTTCTGGTTCCAAAGAGATGAAGAAAGCATCAAGAAGAGGTAATCCATGTTTTTCTTCTACTTGTTTCCATAAAATTCACTTACTGGACTGGGAGATGACTCTCTGGGAAAATGCTTGTTGACAAGCATGAGGACCCAAATTCAGATCCCCAGCATCTACCTAAAAATGTCAGGCATTGTGGCACATGTCTTTAATCCCAGCTCTGGCGAGACAGAGACAGGAAATTCCTGAGGCTTGTTAGCTAATCTAGCTGAATTTTTGAGTTCGGAGTTCAATGACAGAGTCTGTCTCAAAGAATTAGGAAGAGAGCTATAGGAAAAAAAAACAATGACATCTGATCTCAACATGCATGTGCACACACGAACACAGGCACATACAAATGTGTATAAACAACACGGAAGCCACACATAGGCATAAAAATTCTAGTTACAAACTTGTTAATCACGGTGTGACAATGTCATCCTAAAATGATTTTCAGGCCCCCTCATTCCACCAGAATTAATCTGATTCACCTACACAGGTTAAAACACATCTTCCTAACTTTCACTGGATTCTGAACTTTCTGAGACGGTAGGTCCACATTTTAGACTAATCCTCAGAGAGACAGTCAGTAACTTCATACATCAGTGATATTCCCAAGGCCAGGAATACATAGAGAATAGACAGAGTCTAAAGTACAGAAATTATATGGAACACAGACATGGGTGGGTATTTTAATTAATTACCTAATTAATCAATTCCTGGGTGGTAACCTTTGTCCCATTGTAGGTATCATTCCACTTAACAAAGCTCAGTGCTCTGGTCGGCTCAGTCACCACCACCACCATTATCTAATCCAGCTTGTCTTTCTACAATGTGCAAATGCCCCAGAAGCATGCTGATCAGAGTCTACAGAACAGGTAGGCCTCGGGCAATTGGGCACCTGCATTTCTAACAAGCTCCTGGATGACAACGTGGACCAGAGCGTGAGCTTGGCTTACCTGGCAGGTAGAGTTTATGTAAATGTCACATGCACTCAAAAACCTCTATTGACACCAAGAGCCACCACCCAGTTCAGTTCCAAAGTTACCACTCTTCCAAGTTTGGCAAGTTATGAGCCACAACTTGGAAAAATCCTTTATTTGTTTCCTGTGCTACAGTTATTCAATATGGCCTGAGTAGCCTAAAATATTTGCCATCCCAGTTCCTTCAAAAAAAAAAAAACAAAAAAAAAACATTTGGCATTTCTTCCCTTAATCTTATCCCATCAACTAATTTAATTCTAAAAATCATGCACATAGTCTTTTAGGATGAATGCTTGCAGCCTACCAGCTTAGAACAATATCTGACCTCTCTCATTTTACAGCAATACATCTCTAACTTTTATGACACACAACTCCCTACTTGATATATTTATGACTCCCTTGGAACAGGGGTCTTTACAGTGGGGAACACTTACTTAAGGAGAACTCAACATGGTTTACTAGGGTACAAAAAGAAAAGGGCAAAGTCTGTATTTGGATTTGTTGTTACATTATTTTGTTTAAAGTGACATTTTCAGATGCTTTAGGGTAATTTTATTGTAAATGATAGTGGCCTTCCCAATAAATATTGGATAGACAAATAAATCACATTTACATTCTTCCTAGGCTGAGCAAAAATACTTTGTATTAGCAAGTTCACAGTAGAGTTTTACAAAATACTCATTTGGTATGTTTATTTTGTTCCTTATAATCCAGGGAAGATAACTTTAATCAAGCTTTCAAATTTTAGGTTGGGGGACATACCAAGAAAAATATTTTAAATCATTTGGAAATAAGACAGGAAGAAATCTATCTTCTCAGAAAGAATGTGACAAGAAGATCACGAAAACGGTGGTACATGATCAGGATAGTCTGGAAAAATCCCTTTTAGTGTGCCTATGACAGACAAAGTTTTGGAAGCAAGAAGTTTTATATAGAGGCAAGAAATCAAGAGATATCTGGTGGGTTGTGGTACTCCAGTGGCAGAGGCAAGAGGATTGGCACAAGTTTGAGGAGGTCTAGTCTACATAGTGAGGCCCTGTCTCCATAACAGAAAAGAGGAGCCTGTCCTGTTGAGTTGAAGGAGGACTGAAAGTGATCAAAGTCCTGAAGTTGTAGAGAAACAGAATGTCCTCCAAATGGTCCAGTCACATAGCACATGGAGCCAGACTACCTGAAGGCAGCAGTTAACGTATCCCTGGCAGGGAGGAGTCCTTGGTGCTGAGCCCTAGGGCCTTTCCTTCTTTTCAGTGTGGAATTGTCATTCCAAAGTGTCCATTTTCTATGTAAACTCTTAAATGCATGAGCTGATCGAGATGTCAAGACCATTTCTGCAAATTTGTTTACACAGAAATCCCAATATGGACCTTTTCATTGAATTTATCTCTTTATTATTGGAATCGAGTTATAAAATTAAATATGCCCTGAAATGAAACAAGGTTCCATTTTAATATTTTTTCTCAGACAAAAGTTTTCAGTGGAGTGAGAGGTGATGCTGATGTTGTTATACAACCCTTGGTGGGAGTCTTTTCTTTCTTTTTTTCTTTTTTCTTGATGGGATTGATATGGCTGCTCGGATTGCTTTGTCAGAAACTTGCCGTGTGCTAAAGCTAAAGTGCAAAGCATTAGCTAATATTTCTGTGTCTTTAAACCTGGCAGTCATCATAGAGGGGAGATAGTCAATATACCTCAAAATTAACAGAACTAACAGAACCAGGTGGTCTTTACACTGATATGCCTGTAAAGTATCTGATGGCAAAAATCAGATTTGGGGCTTTGTTTTAAAATTTTCAATTTGTGTTGTTGCAGTCATCTCCAAAACCCAATAATACACCATGAAAACGAATCCCAGAAACTATAAGTGAAAAACATATAGAATATCACCATCATTGCATTCAACTGACATAACTATACTATCAGACGTCTGTGTACTCAAGTTTCATATGACTATCACCATGGAATGGTCACGTGGAGAACTCACAGACTGGAAGAACTCTGTGGCCATACAAGAGAAATAAACCTCAAAATGGCACGGGAGTAACATTTTACATACCACAGCCCACAAAAACGCTTTCATGGTTAACTCTCATACATGTGCCATGTCTTGTTATTCAGAGTGCATGAGCTCAACTCCATGTGAAGGTAGGTGACATCTGCTGAATCAGCCTAAGCTCTGAGACCCACCACTATTGTAGCCAAAGCCTTGCTTTCCTGGACAATAAAACTGGAATATGACAGAACCAACTTGACAGTATTTTTATGAGAACTGCATGAGGCAATGCATGCAAAAGGCTTTGTGCATATTTTAGTGCACCAGAAACACCAATATTTTTGTCATTATACTCATTAATATATTGGAGATATTTTAATCCTTTTCCTTATTATACACATATTGCTATATCTATACACATATGATAGATACACCCAATAATCTTTCAATAGTGTTCTGCATGTCAACACTAGTGATTTTTTTCTTTGAAACATCAACATTTGAATTATTATTTATATCTTTTTGAATATTTGGTGACTGTATATAATATGGGGTAGTATGTGGAACAGGCATGTGGTAATTTTCAAAAATCCGTTAACCATCTCATTCATTAATTTCCAGGACATTTTCTTTCTACCTTCCTTAGAACATTTAGGTATTTCTATTTTCATTTATCACATTATTTATCCAGATTTTATCTATGAGGGCAAGGAAAACCATGAATGCTTCTTCCTTATCTCAGTAGAAGTACCAAGTGTATTCTAAACAAAGTACTCAATAAATATTTACTAACTTCTCATTTTAATTTCAACTGGACATTACAGCCTAGATTATATTTAACCCAACAGTATACCCACAGCAATTGTCATGGTGATGATGAACTGAATTTAAGTTTACTAAGCACATTCTCCAGTAGATGGTTGTTAAGTTCTATGTTGAATGAATATAGGCATTTTTATATTTCTCAAATGAACTCTAAGCTCTAATAGTCATTTGAGAATCAAATCATGGTTGAAATCTAACTTGACAATCAACTCTTAAGGAAAGATTATGGCGTTTTTCTTTGACTAAAAGAGAAAACAGTCTGCCTGGTGTAATACTCAGCTCCAAACTGCCTTTCTAAAACAAGAGAATTAATTAGACACTCTGAGTTCCTCCCAGCTTCAAAGATTTCATGGAGGATATGAGCCATTATTTTTAAACTATATTGACACTAGCTAATCAACACCCATTTTGACAAGATTACAGGTGTTATACAAAGTGGAATTATTTTGAGATATAAAAGGTAAGGCATGAAAAGTATTTTCTTTGTTTTGAGTTCAATTAAATATTTTATAATATCTATAAATGTATCCTTTCATATTGGTCATTCTTATTATATGCTTGTCCATAAATTAAAAAAAAACCAACAATCTGTGTACTTGTTAGGGAAAATATAAAACACAAAATGAAAATCTGTTAGTGTATGATGTCATATGAAATCCTTTTCCACTTTGATCTAGGTTAAATATCTTACAAGTTATGAGATACAGTACCTATTAGTCTACTTTGAAACCTATAGTTCATTCTTAGAGATTTTCAATAAAAGTAGCAGGGAAGCATGCACATGAATGGGTATTTAGCCCTATGATTGAAATTTAGACCTTGGCAGAGTGGTCTGACTCAGGGGAACAGCTACTTCCCGAAGAAACACACATAAAAGTGCTCAAAGCCAGCATCAAGCCACCTTCAGCATCTTTTCAAAGGCACAAAGACTCGGGGTATCTCAAAACATCAGTACCTTGAGATGAGGAGTCTGGCTAGTAACATGAGCGAGCTGATTATGGCTTACCGAACTAAATGCAGCAAGCACAGACAGACATGCTTCCTAAAGCCATGTGAGGGCTCAGAGCCTCACAGAAGCCTGCCTGCGACAGGGTCCTTTCTTGCCCCACTACGAGTTTGAGGAACTGATGAAGCATGAGAGGAGAGATGACACACCTACACCGCAGCTACCTGCAAAAGGTGCTGCAGGCTGTCTCTTCTCAACGGAACAGAGCATATTACTGTCACCTGAAGTGATTCAGCCCTGGGAGGATGGGGGGATGGGGAAAGAGGTTGAGGAGCACACAATTAACACATAATGTGAATACACCTATGGAACGGAACACAGGCTTTCTCCCTTCTTGGCAGTTGACAGGACAATGGTCGAATTAAATGTAACATTTGGTTCATTTTTAGTAGACAGTTGATTCAGATTCAGAAATATTTGACTAACAATTATTGTTAGTCACATTAATAGTACACAAGTACAGCAAGTACACATTTAGAAGAGAGAAATCAAGAGAGCAGTCCAGCTCTCATGGGAGCTAATCTGCTCCTATGAGACCTACTCTGGACTAGGAAAGCCTTTCAGTCTTTCAGTCCCTTTCATAATCTCTTCCCACGAGACACATCTCCTAATGGTCTCTTCACTAGGTACCAGAATTCTACCACAGAGATCTAATGGGGGACTAACTAGATCTGAACTGTAGCAAATAGCTAGAGTATCTTTCCTTCATACTAACTGGGACAGGTATGTTCAGATGAAACAAATTGAATCCATAAGGCTTAAATGATTATGAGATGGATAGTTGTCAAAAGGTTATTCTAACAGTGACAAAAATATGATATTTCATTCCTACTATTTCCAAGACCATTGTATGATGGGAATAGTCTACTTCATAGTCTACTTCATAATAGGAAGCAGGTGAAAACAAAAATCTATACACAGACAAATCAGAGACAGAAGAAAACCATCATCCCTGGCTCCAGGAAATTCAGGATCCAGTCAGGTTTGCCACACCGGAAAGAAGTGTGGGCTTCTCACGGGAACACTCTGTGACTCCTTTCTTTGGGAGAGAATGAACACTCCATCTCACCAGGGACTCTAAAACAGAAAACCCTCTGAGCTCTTGAAAAGAAAAAATACACTTTAGAAAGTGAATTAAATTTTAAAGAATCCTTTTTAGTTAAGCTGAACCAGTTGAACATCCACGAGTCAGCTACAGTATTAAAACTCTTGAGAAGAAGTATACTTGTATTTTAATCAGTACACATGTGGCTTCCATTTGATGAACAAAATTTAGATTCATTGTCTACAATTCTCTGTTCCCCATCACATCAACTTGTGTTTTCACAAAGCTAAACAAAAGAATCACAAACAATGCAGAAATTCTTGGGAGAGAAGAGACAAAAAAAAATAGTTTGACAATTTTGACATTCCCTGTATCCTTAGAGTTACTTTTCAAAAACATTGTTTTTGTCATATGGGTGACTCTTCCCATCAAATCAAAGGAACACATCTTCCGAGAACAGCAAGGTGTTGTGTGCTCATGGTAGCAGAGAACTGGTAAACACACCACTATTCTCTTCTGTAGCAAGGACCATTAAGTCAAAATAAATATCTTATTAGTATCTTATTTCCATTCTCAGCCTTTATCTGAAATTAGTGCAGATCCTACCATAAGGAGAAAAATATTATGAATATGGAGGGTACATTCTGAGACACGTTTTCCCACTTTCCCAATCTACCTGACCAATTCTAAACACAATAAAGTCTGGAAACTGTTATTCTGAAAAATTTTATGAAGCAAGAGATCAACTATTCTCTTCATGGATTTGTGTGGGACTTTGAGCATAATTGTAGGTACTTGGTGGATCTGAGCATTCCAAGGTAGAAGGATTCATTTTCTTTCTCTACTCCCACAGATTTCCATGGGAGAAAATTAGCTCATCTTCCCAAGGAAAATACTAAAAACCATGCAGTGTCTCGCTCAGTATTTGTTGTCTGCTTTTTCTTTGAAGAGTAAGTTACTCTGTTTCTGTGAGTGCTGAGCATGATGAGAATGCTGGAGAATGTTTATTAAGAGAAAAAAAAAATTCATGTCCCTAAAGCAGGATGTTGTCCTGTTCACACACCAGGGCAGCTTCCTGGATCTATAAGAGTTTGGAAACGCCTTTCCTATCAATGAGCTCTTGGTCAGATTGTGAAGCATGGCAGACATCCATACTGGCTGACATTGAGTTTTTCTGGGCAACATATGTGCCAGGGCCAATAAGAACTTTTGATACAACTTCCATGAGGCAATTGGAAGAAAAGAAGTCTATGTACGCAAATGAGTATTTGGGAATTTTGTCTGTTCTCCTTGCTCCTCTCCTTACCTAGTGCTGACCTTGCTCATACATTAGGGAGATTACCTCTGTAGACACCATCAGGTGCTATTTCTCACAGACAATAGGGTTTGGGCTATGGGAATGTGATGAGTAATGTTGACCATCACCCTAACTAGATCAAAAAATTCTAAGAACATTAATGAGGGGTTCCTTTGGGTCTGGTGGTTAGGGCATTTTTAGAAAAAAATTAACTGAAGGGGGCCTGGATGTGGACAATAGGCCAGGGTTCTGGACTGAGTTTAAAAAGGGAAAAAAAAGGAAAGACAGCTGAGCTCTTTTTTTTTTCTTCTCATCTCAGATGTGAGAAATTGCCTGCTGTCAGGGTTCTCTGCCATGTTGGACCATATCTTACTTAACTGTGTGTCAAGTAAATCTTTCCTCCCTTAAGTAGCTTCCAGCAGGTATTTTATACATCGAGGAGCAACATACCTGGCAGAGGAAAGCACGAGGAGATCAGATGTCACTCAGATGCTCTCTCTCCTCGAGACACAGATGGTCAGTGGTTCTGTTTTTCTCTTAAAGCCACACTTCCAGGTTACCCGGCCTCCCCTGCACCTGGGAGGAATCATTTTGGTAGCCAGTCTCTCCAGTTCACTCCTGATCTTGGAGACACAAATGGTCTCACTTCTGCTTAGCTGAGAGACCCTTCCCATCCCTCCTAGCTGTCTCAAAACCCATACATACCATCAAGTTTGAAGGCTCCTCTGACTGTGCTATTTCTTTCTGACCAGGTGTTTCAGACTGACATACATCACAAGGCCATGAGAACAAACCCCCATGTAAAACTGCCCACTTATCTGTTTTATTGAGAAACCCCATGTTTAATCTAAAGCCCATGGAGAAAAGTAGAGCTGAGAGACGAGGCAGAAGATGGTTACCTAAAAACTGGTTTTCAGCCATGGCTACAGCTAGGCCTGAAGCCAGTGGAACCCCTGGGCTTTCCAGGCATATGATTTAATATATTTTCATTTTCTTTGAGGTAGTTTAGATTGGGATTTTGACACTTGCAACTGAAAAGAGAGACATAGCTGCTATAATGAAATATCTACAGTGCTGAGAACTTCAAACTCTGCAACATCAATAAAAATAATACAGTTTATGACAAAAATAGGATTTAGCACAGAGCTTGCACAACCTATACAACTACATCTCTACCTCACTCACTCACAAAAGTGACCCTAATATCATCTTAGCTCAACAGAAAAGACAAATTCATAGTATAAATAAGCCACAGTAGGCAATGATACACATAACACGACCAAGACAGTGTTTATAGATGAAACTGCTTGTCGAGAAGATGTTTAGCCACACAAGTGTGCTTATTAGGTACAGTAGAATATCAGCTATGAAGTATATTTTGTGTTTAACGATTATTGATGACATAGAACTTTAATGGAATTAGGGGAAAAATTTTTTTAAGCCAATGTAACTGTCACATTAAGGTGACATCATTATCCTACTTGCAAGTAACATATGAGTTAATTCAGACTGAAGAGGCATGCACTGCTCAGAATAGACTTAAGTCCTGTACAGCTATCATTTATACTTGCTCAGCGGTTCCTCCAAAGACAGAAAAGTTCATAGATTGCATTTATTTATCTGTAACTACCTCTGGGTATTTTCAAAACATATCTAATTTTTTTTTAAAATTCCAAGCAAATTATCTGTCTTGGAAGGACTGTCATAAAGATCCCTTGTTTCTGCATCAAAGATGCAGTATCTTTACCATGAGTGATCCAAAATCATCTCTTATTTCTCCTAACATCTACTGCTTAGGATGGTAATTTCTGAAGAGTTTCCTGGGGTATATATAAAATGAGTATCAGTGAAGGTAGTATCTGCACAATATTTTAATATTTTTAATACTCCAGATTAATATAGAGGACACTAAAGTAATAAAATACTACAAGTTGAGAAATGTTATGGTACAAATTGGCTAGTTATTCCCAAAGCAATTACTTTACCCACTGATCTAACTCCCCAATTCCTTGTTCTCTAAATTTCTTTCCTTTCATACTTGGCACACAACTAGGGAATTGGCTATTCCCCAGCCATATTCATGAAGTGCACAAATCCTTACAACAGAAATTTGGCCAACAGACTAGAAATTAGTGATATATGATCTTCCTAGACAGGAACCAAGGGACCTTGTTTCTAGTCCTACTTCTTCCTTCCTAGTGACTGGCTGTCCACACTTAGAGCCATGCGTTACAAATGGCTCTGTAGCTGAGTGGCCATGTGGATTGGAGGCTCTTAATCTGCTTACTTACAAAGTTTTTTTTACATGAACTATAAATATGTCACCTTAGTGTTAAAACTCGAGATTTATAGATGTATCAATCAAGGAAGCTTCTGTTGGGCATTATGTTGAGTCTAAAAAGCAGCGGCCTGGAAGAGAGTGGAGAACATTTTTCTTTTCCCTGGTGTTACTCCTATGGAATAGGGAATAATCTGAGGTCTACTAGTGGAGAATTTTACTTAGATGCAGATGACTTTCTTCATTTGGACGATATGCGCAGTAGACAAGATCCTTTTGCTTTCAAGGACCATAAACTTACCCAAATTATTTCATGTTAAAAGAGATGATTTTAAGGTACATAGCTTTTTACTGAATTCATGAGCAAGAACATGAGCTTTGAGCAAAGAAATTAGAGAATATCCAAAACTGAGAAATCTAAAGCCTTTAAGCCGTTTGTACTGTTCTTGATATCCATCCACCTCACCTTTTCTCCACATGCTCTACCTGTGGGTGCTTCAGGCTCTTGGGCCAACAACAAATTCAACAGTCAGTATTGTGGAACAGCCGGGTGTGGTGGCACACTCCTTTAATCCCAGCACTCAGGAGGCAGAGGTAGGAAGATCCCCATGAGTTCAAGGCCAGCTTGAGACTACATAGTAAATTCCAGGTCAGCCTGGACTAGAGCGAGACCCTACCTCGAAAAACAAAAACAAACAAACAAAAAAGAAAACGAAAACCCAATATTTTGGAACACCACTTTCTGAAAAGTTCTACACAGAGTCAAAACAAAAGACAATGAGTGACTCTGATAACATTAGGAAAATGTCAGGTTCAGTGGAGCCTTGCATGATAAACCTTACTCATGATTGAAGTCCCCCAGAATAGTGACAGGTCCTCTTTATGACCACTATTCTTGGCTGAAGACAACTTGGTCAAATAATCAATAACCATATATTAGGGAGTCTCCTGAATACAGGCTACATTTGTATATTTAATAATAAATGGATGCAGTCTCCTAAACTTCTGTTTGCATGACTTGAAAAAAAGGGGAAGTAAGTGCTTTAAGGTTTTTTTTTTTTTTTTTTTTTTCTCTCAACAGGACTTTCTGGTGTTTATAATGGTTTCATGAAACATCAATGTTTGTGTGTGGGGGTGTGTAGAAATGGCTCCGTGGTTAAGGTGCTTGCCTGCAAAACCTAACTACCAAAATTCAATTCCCCAGTAACCATGTAAACTCAGATGTACAAAATGGCACATGCATCTGGAGTTCATTTGCAGTGGCTAGAGGCCCAGGCATGCTCTCTCTCTCTCTCTCTCTCTCTCTCTCTCTCTCTCTCTCTCTCTCTCTCTCTCTCTCTCTCTCTCTCTCTCCCTCCCTTCTTGAAAATAAATAAATAAAATATTTTTAAAAAATCAGTGAGGATCAGATGGTCCCTTGGACCACCACCACCATTATTTTTTAGTTCTGTGTTTCAGTGTAATTCTCCTGGTAGCATAGCTAAGGATATGTTGTGTCTCACAGAATTATTCTATTATGCAGAAGATAGATATCAAGTATTGGGTTAATCCATTTCCTGGATCATATGCATTTAAACTCCCTGGATTGGATAGTACCATTGAAGGTATTACATGGCAGAGAAGACACAATATATATGTCTATATTTATTGTCATCTATTTCTTTACATGCATAGTGGATACTGTATGTCTTTATTGATTCCCATTCTCTCCTCTTAAACTGAAATTTCCTCCCCATTTGTATTGGCTTTTTGTTTATTCCTTCATTTGCAAATGGATTCTACCAAGCTCCATCATTAGCCCACCTTATAAGATGGAATAGTGTCTTCTTCATTTTCTTTACTTAGAAAAAAATTTCCTCAGGGCTGGAGAGATTGCTCAGTGGTTAAGGCACTTGCCTCTGGTGCCTAAGGCCCCTGGTTCAATTCCCCAGTACCCACATATGTCAGATCCACAACGTGGTGGCCCTGGTGTTCTCTCTCTCTCTCTCTCTCTCTCTCTCTCTGCTTGAAAAATGAATAAATAAAACATTAAAAAAAGAAAAAATTTCCTCAATGCCATGCTGCATTCCTTCTATTAACAAATCCCTTGATTATTATAATCTTTTCAACATCTAAGATCTTTGTACTATGAATAATCTAAGATGCTTGGTTTTTACAAAGTGTTTTCACACATTCTGTCTCTTGGAAATAGTTTTTGTTTTGTTTGTTTTGTTTTTGGCATGCTAACGGAATAATGAGTGTGGGAAACCTGATATTTTATATTTTTAAAGGCCTGGTTTGAATTCCAGCATTTACATTTATTCTGCCTTCATGACAACTTTGTAATAAAGTCAACTTGACTACGTGGAAATGAAGGGAGGTAAATGAGGTGATGTGTTCAGATGCACAATAGGTCAGTGCCCATGCCTTCCTGTCTGTCTTCATTCATCCTTTCTGGTATCCATATCAGGTGTCACTAGAGATGTATCTCCATGTATGCTGAGGTTACATCATCCATCACTAGTTGAAAGTGTAAGTTTAAAAATACCATTTTCATGTCTCTGACACCACAGACACCATAGTTTAAGAACTGAGTAAGCTGTCTATCTCATGATAACTCCTGTGACTCGCTGGGAGCTGGATTGGCATTGTTTTCCAGCACTGACAGACATAGAGTACTTTACAGTATGCAGTTAACACAAGAGAAAAATGAAAATTGAAAAAAATCAGGGCTAGCTGAAAACTTAGTGACAGAGATCATGTCTAGCATGAAAATCATCTTGGGTTCACTCCTAGGTGCAAGTGTGCCCATGCACACCCCTCCCCACAATTTTAAATTAAGTATGGTTCCTAGAAAATGAATATCACTTCTTCACCATATATTTAAAAATTGATAATTTGAATCATCATAAATTGGCAAGTGTCTGCATTTCTCATTAATTTTCATTTTATCATTTTTTGTTGTTGGTTATTTCAAGTAAGGAAGACCAACATAAAAATCTTTTATTCTTTCCTATAACGATTCACAGATAGTATCATGTAATGGTGAGTAAGAATCATGTCCATCTTGGAATATAAGCTGGACCTGTGAAAAGTGAGCTACAATACTCTTTCAATAGAAAACAGGGGCAATGCCAATATGTTAATTCATGTGATAGCCATGTGATCTGAACTTCGGATAAATGAAACCTTCCAGGAAGTGGTGAAATGAGCAAGAGACCTACCTCCACTGCGAGTCAGATAACCTGGGAAAAGATAATGGAGACAGACACCAAGATACCAAACACGACCCAAAGCAGTAATCCAGAGACTCTTGTGACCTAAACAGTAAAGCAGACCTAAAACTCAATCTGAGTGGAAGAGGGGACAGAAATATTGTAAGAGCCATGATGGGGGAGAATACCCAGAGCCATTGACCCCTCAACAACAACAACAACAACACACACACACACAAAGAAAAAAAAACTGACTACTTCTCATAAAATCAATAACCCCCTACCCCATGGACTGGTTCAACAAGTCTTCTGAGAAAGGGCCCCAGCAGGTTGAGGACAGGGAGGAAGGAAACGGGGGTACCATCACAAGATTTGCTCATACAATGTATCTAATTATTTACAATAAATGTTTTTGAAAAAGGAAAGTCTTAAAAATATTGGATACTCTTATTATTACTACTAGTAGTGTTACCCCATCCAGATTTATAACAGAAGTTTTCTCTGCAATTAACCAAGGACCGTTCAGCCAAAATGAAAGGAAAGCATGTATTTTATGCTGACTTACCAGACACGGTCTGATTTATTCTACACACCCCAAATCCAAACATGAGGGGTCTGCTCTGCAGGACTCTGTGCATTTGTAAATCTTCATGTATTTACAAAAGCACGCCCAAAAATGCCGGTGAATTCCAAATAAAGCTAAAAAGGCATCAAAGTATATTCACAGAAATAGCTTGGAAAAAGTTTATGGATTGAAGGGTGAAGTGTCCCATAAGTCAGTCACCTCGTATGATAACAGGCAGTATCTGAACCATTGACACCTCTCCTGAGGTGAGAAACCTGCTTCAGAATGAACAAGAGCAGGCTATGCAAATATCAGCATTGCTTTGAGGAAGTTCTTCATCTTTCTCTATAAAATTTTTCTTTCCTTAATGTTTCAACATAAATAAGGTTAGTTCTTCATTTATAGGCACAAGGACACATCTTGGCAGTAAAAGGAATCAGCATATTGCTTTTATTAGACATGATTAATCCAAAAAGCTACTTGAGTCAGCGTATCAAATAAGCACCCAAAATGGAGTGGTTTCACATAATAGGAACACATTTATTATTTTGGAGCAGTTCATTAAGGGTGTTGCTGATTCACACACAGCTCTCTTTTCCAAAGCAATTCTTTTCACTGTGCAGCTTGATGATAGCTGGGCCATTGACAGTCACCTCGGAGGGAACGGAAGACTCGGAGAGGAGTGTTTCTGTCATGTCACCTTGGCCCTGTGATGATCTTCCTTTCTGCTCAGATCCAAAACCTAGTCTTAGAGCCCCCCACCCTGCAAAGAAAGGAGATGCTGCTGCTCCCCTCTCAACTCAGAACCCCGAGAAGGAATAGCTAATGATGGTGTACCAAGCCAGAGCAAAGGGAGCATTTGGTACATGCTCAGATCTTACCTTATTACACAGATTCACTGAAACCCCTCATTAATTTGTAGAAGGAAAAAAAACCAAAAAAAAAAAATCAACAAAAAGGACATGATAGTTATTTAGTATCACTAAGGGATGAAAAATAAGGTCCTTGGGATGAAAAAAATAAAGTCATAGTGGAAGGAACACACTGGGAAACTGTGGTTGATCTGCTTAGAGCCTCTTTTCCTCCCCCAACTCCAAATCACCCAAAAATAGGGAAGGAACTGTTTCTGGACAGCCCCTAAAAATGTATCCCGTAGCACCTTCCACTGATGACATCTTAATCCAACTGGGTTTCTATAACAAAACACCACAATCTGGGTGGCTTATTACAATAAAAATGAATTTATAATTTTCAAGGAGTGAAAAAAGAGAATGGACTTGACAGGGCCCTCAGGCTCGACACATGTGTAAGCTTGTGCACCTGGTTTTAGGTAGGTCCTGGGGACCTGAACCCAGCCTGTCAGACTTTGCAATAGTACCTTTAACTGCTGAGCTATCTCTCCAGCTCCAGTTTGTCTTTATTTAGTAGATTCACTTTGTTCAACTAAAATATATGTCAATAAAATGACATAAAGACAAGCTCAAGCCAAATAAAAGACAGTATTGCTACCCATCACACGGTGCCTTCGAATCTGAGGCATTATCATGTGATTTGTCCTGCTCAGCACAAGAAAAATGTGTTCGCTCAAAACCCAAGTACCTAATAGGAATCAATGTCATGTTCCATAGTCTCCATTTAAGAAGAAAATAATTTTATATGATATTTGATTCAATCACTTCTAATTGTGCAATACTTACAATAGAAATCTACAGGTGGAAAATCACTCGAGATGTTCTAGAGTCAGTGCATAGAACTTTACAGAGTACATATTCTAAAACCATACATGGCTGAAAAAAATCCAATATGCTCAATCACCTCAGAAAGGTCTAAAAATCCCCCTTTCTGCACTCCCCTAAAGAGATGGGTGTACATGTAAACATTAAGTTACTCTCATTCAAATAAAGCCACCAAAACATCTCCACGATAGAGGGAAAACTGACTAATTGAATGAGAACTAAAAGCCATAACATCTAAAACAAGTCCTCCCTAGAGGCTTGAATTCATGGTCTTACTGTGTGTTGGAGTTTGGATGTGAAATGTCCTCCACATCTCATGTATTTGAACACTTGTTCCTTGGTGGTTGGCATTTTGGGGAAGGTCAAAGGACTTTTAGGATATGAAGTTGCTGGAGTGTGTTACGGATGTGGGTCTTGAGGGCTTATTCCTGCCCCACTTCCTGTTTTCTCTCTACTTCCTGTCTGTGCTTACAATGTGATCATCTGTTATTTCACTTCTCTTGACATGCTTTCTCCATTATGATGGACTGCATCCCCTGAAACTGTAAGCCAAAAAACATCTCTCCTTCTTTAAGTCGCTTCCGGTTAGGTATTTGATTGCAGCAATGACTAAAGAAACGAAACACTATATATCATTCATCTGTTTCAGTAGATGAATTGTTTTAAAAAATTAGCAATAGTGAGAATACTCTATGAAGTGAGACTAAATTACTGTGAAATAAAGCACTAAACTGCACCACCATCCCTAAATCATGTTGAGTCCCAATTTTGCCAGCTGACAAATTAGAATTTGAAAATACTTGAGAGATCTGTTAATGTCACTCACACATAACACATTTGAGGTAGATCTACTGTAGGTCACTCATTCTCTAGAAATAGCACTATTTTATTTCTCTGCAAAATGAAGTGAGTCCAAAACTGGGTTAAGTTTTAAAAATCATGTGGACAGAATATGAGGGAAATGAAGGATACCTTAAAATGACCAAACATCCAGATTATGGGTGTACCAGAAGGGGAAGAAATCCATGCCAAAGACATAGAACATATATTCAACAAAATTATTAAAGAAAAAATTTCCAACTTCCCAAAAGAGAGGCCCATCATCAATTTGATGATAAGGGTAGAACAACTCTTTGGCTAAAAAAAGATCATAAGAATTTTTATCTGAAACATAAGATAAAGTGATTTGATTAGGATGGTATTACACATTAAATGATTACTAAAGATATAAAATTATCACACGAGTATCCCAGTTACCTAGAAATAACCATTGCAAGTCCTTATGACCTACTATTTTAAAATAAAGTCTGTTCATCCATAAAATAAGATTTGTATAAACACAGGGATAAACAGATTTCATACAAAATATAACTATTGAGATCAAATAAACTTTTCACACATGCTCTTGAACGCTTAAAAAAACTTTTCTTTGCATAGAAATAATCATTATTGAAATTCCTTCCAATCTGTTAACTCCAATAAGTTCCCTAGACACATCTTACAACAATACTTAGTTAACCTATCTATCCATACCAAATGGTCATGAGATGAAACTCATTAAATTTCTTGTAATATTTTTGTTAATTGTCACCACAGATATAACTCTCCCCTGAATAGCTCAAATTTGTAATTTAATTGTACTGCAGAATGATTTAAAAAATTAAACTATCAAAAAAAGGACATGTTTAAACACTTAAGATGAATATGGGCTGGGGACAGGTGGCTTCCAGGGAAGCCTGCCTGATGGGAGAAGGTAGGTACACATGGTCAGGCCTAGACCACCTCTGCTGATTGGTGCTCCAAGCCACGTCTCCTGCCACCTCTAGGTTCCTGTGCTTTGCCCTGGTTGACTCTACAGACCAACACCACCACACAGGACACCCTTGTTGACCCACAGTCAGGGCCAGTCCATTGAGCCCATGGACCATTTCCAATGTTTCATCTCTAATGAAAACATAAAAGAGACAACAGAAATGAAATTACAAAATGAAAGCAAAATAAGCTTGTTCCAAAACTCAATGAGACCCTGACCAAAAGAATGACAGAACTGGAAGCAAAAACCAACAATCACATAAATGAAACGCACACCCTTCATCATTAGGAAAACCAGAGAGACTGCAAACGAGCAATAAATGAATGGAAAATGAGTAAACCAGTAGAGGATCTCAATAACCAGCTGATTAAGCTAAACGGAGATATGATTGAATGCAAGAATGAATTCCAGGAAGCATCAAGAAAACCAAACCTTAACTTGTATCTGGAATTCATCAGAGATGTACACAATGCAGAAATATGAAAAAGAAAACCAAAATCAAATAGGGCTCTTAAAAACCTCTCTAGAAGTCCTCACTAACAGTGTTGATCATGTTAAGATTAGAACCTCAGATCTTAAAGACAAGAAATTGATCAGGAGTCCAAAAACTTTGTTAAGTTAAAAACAATCATATGGACAGAATATGAGGGAATTTGGGGACTAAAATGACCAAATGTCTGGATCATGGGTATACCAGAACAGAAAGAAATCTAGGCCAAAGTCATAGAACATATATTCAACAAAACTATTGAAGAAAAAAAATTTCCAATTTCCCGAGAGAGATACAAAAAGCTCATAGAACAACAGACTTGACCAAAGAAGAAACTCATCAAAGTATATCATAGTTAAAACTGTAAACAAGAAAAACAAAGAGAGAGAGTTCTAAAAGCAGTAAGAGAGAACCCTCATTCACTATACTGGGAGTGTAAACATGTACAACCACTATGGAAATCAGTATGGAGACCCCTAAAAAGATGAAATTAGAGCTACCAACTGACCCAGCTATTCCTCTACTGGGCATCTACCCTAGAGGTTCTTCTCTTCATTGCAGAGATATTTGTTCAACCATGTTTATAGCTGCTCAATTCACTATAGGTAAGAACTGGAATCAACCCAGATACTCATCGTTTGATGAATGGATAATGAAGATGTGGTATGTAAACACAATGAAATTCTACTCAGCAGGAAGGGAAAAATGATATAATGAAATCTGCTGGAAAATGGACAGACTTGGAATAGATCATACTAAGCAAACTACTCACACAAGCACAGAAAGGAAAATGCTGCATGGTCTCCCTTATCTGTGGCTCCGAACAGCTTGACTTGCATGTATATGAAAGGCAGCTCAAGGAGCAGATAATAGGGATGGAAGGGTGTCGGGAGGGGAATTGGAGAGTAGGGGGAGATACACATGCCACTAAATCCCAAATCAATGGGTACCATAGACCTTCCTCCTGGATAGCAGATGAAAAGATATAAACCTCAATAGAAGTATGTAGGGAACACCTGATAAGGTTCCTGGAGAGGATGGGATGGAGCCTAACCCTAAAAGATTTGGGTCTGGATTATAACTTCTTATACCCTAAATCAGTTATGACACACATTGGGCTGTTGGTTGAGAGACCTACAAGGTCCCCCCCAAAAAAAGAAGCAGACTAATATGTACATGTACAAGGTCTATAGCAAAACCAAGAATGAAATTATAATTTAATATAATATAGGTATGCAAATTTAAATTAATGATGGGATATAACCTTTGACAATTTTTAGAAGAAAAACCACAAGATTTTTCTGTTCTTATAGAGAAAAAAAATTAAAACAAATTTAAATGGGCAATTCTTAAATTTAATAATGTGGGAAACACACACAAGTTTTTGTTAGCGACATCATGTTGAGGGAGATGAGAGGTTACGTTTACCTCATGATCACAGAGATGAGGGGCCAGATGGATGTCAAGATTGAAAAACCAATCATGTCCCTGAGCATCTACAGGTTCTTGTGTGTGTGTGTGTGTGTGTGTGTGTGTGTGTGTGTGTGTGGCCATGTGGAGGCCAGAGGACACCCTCAAGTACCATTCCTTTAGAACAGCATCCTCCTTGTGTTTTGAGACAGTCTCTCACAGGCATGGATCTTACCTAATTAGGGTAGATGGCTGATTACTGTTCTCCAGGGATCCATATGTCCCTGCCTCTCCTACATAGGATTCCAAGCATGTTTCATAATGGATTTTTTTTTTAACATGGGTGCTTGGAATTTCACTCACAATACTTGCAGGGCAAGAACTTTGTAGATACCATGCTGTCTCGCATCTCCCAGCTACAAATTCTGCTCTACCTCAGTGCTGCTTTGCACTTGAATAACTAACTGGTTCTCACTTATTAATAGATGAAAAGCACTAGGGATATAATTATCAATCCTAGTGATTGAGCCAGTCTGTCCTGCCAGGACCATGTGTCTGCTCAGAGGCAAACCACATACAAAACCCCAGTTCTCAATTCGAATGCACATCAGAGCAGAAGTTTAGCCTAAATTCCACAATCTGCCCAGAAAACAGCTGACTGAACACATCAAGTTGCAGCAGCTTCATCACCCTGCGGTTTCTAAAATTCAACAGTATTTATAGATATTGAAAATAATCTTTTTTAAAGGTTGTACTCTTTTTTAAAATATATATTTATTGTCCATAATGAGTTACATTATTTAGTGGGCAAACAATGTGTTGTTATCCCGAATTCCCCTATTCCCCCCTCCCCATCCCTGATCAGTTGGATATCCTCCTCTGTGGGCTGTCTGTATTAGTCCTTGTACTCTTTTTAAAAATATTTTATTTATTCATTTTCAAGCAGATATATATGTATATATATATAGAGAGAGAGGGGGGGGCAAGTGCCTTAACCACTGAGCCATCTCTCCAGCCCGAAAATAATCTTGAAAAATAGTTTAGGTAATGTACAGTCTCCCCCCATTTGAAGGAAGTAGCTGTCTACTATATTTTTCTATTCATTAAGTTGAGTCTAAAAGATTGAGTTAAAACATCTTCTAAAGACAACACATTTGTATTTGGTTTAAGCAAAGAGAACCAGGAACAGAGAAAATAACTGAATAAACTACTGTTTCTGAAAGGTACCAAAATAATTTTCTCAAAATACAATGATTTACTAACAGAAATAATCAAAAAACAGACAGGACTCTGCCTCATCTCAATTTGCCTAAATCAGTTAAGACTGATTTACCAAAACAGAATTTCTCTATTCTATGCTTCCTTTTTCTTACCTGAAGACTAGATGTAAATTTTCCTTAACATGCTTACTTACCAAAGGAGAGGGGGAAGAATGAGGAAATGGGCAAATAGATTTTTTCCATAAACTGATCATTCTGTGAATTTCCCATCTCTGAAGCCAAAGAATGCTTCCTTTTATTCAGATACTTCTCTAAAGTACATTTTTCTTTGTTCAAACCCTATTCAAACCAAGACTCTAACCATTTCCTCATGTGCTTTTTGCCCACAGTATGCACACTGCATGGGCTAATTTACCTGCCTGTCTGTCTCTTGGTAATCTCCCTTTGTTATACGAATTAGTCTCAGCTACACATTTATGAGGGCTGAAGAAAATTATGGTTTTGTTCCTTTCAATAGTGAATATGTACTTTGAGAACATAATCAAAATGCAAGACATGAATTTATACCCCCACTTTGAATAACAAGAAAACAAATTGAGTGAACCCTAAAATTGCCCAACTTACTACCTAGAGATGATATACAACACCGTGTAAGGGGGATGAACCTGGTGATGGTGGAAGCTAAGAGTCAAAGTTCCAAGTTCAGGAAGCCCAACATGCCCAGAACTATGAAGGATAAGAGAGAAGTCATTGTGAAGAAGAATTTAAAAAGGGACACACTTCCACATCCAAATGTGTGTATTCACATACACACACTCCCTGAAGGAAGCAAGGAGTCAAGCTTGAAGCTTTGGACTAGTAAATCTAGAAGTGTGTGAAGGTCGGTGGGGAAGTATTTAAAGCCACAGCAGGACTGAAGCCGCTGAGAGTTCTCATGCACAAGGCAGGAGAAGATGACATTAGGAAGGTCTTTCCTCCGAGGCGTAACATGAAGTGGCCATGGATTCATGACCTCACTGTGATGGTGATTATTGCACAGGACCGCACAATATTCCGTCACAGAAGGTGGAGGTGGAGGGCAAAGGACATTAGAGGGAGGTGACTAGATGGGATCAAAGGATTCGGTGGGAGGCGGAGAGGATACTAGAGAAGGGAAGCATTACCATGAGATCAAAGTAATGCAGGGGCTGAGGAAGTGGCTCAGTGGTTAAAGTGCTTCCTTACAAAGCCTGTGGGCATGGGTTCAACTTCCAAGACAGCCACGTAAATCCAGATAGGTATTCCTTTATAGCAGCAAAAGACCCAGGCATGCGTGCATGGATGTGTATGTACACACACACACACACACACACACACACACAGAAACTTAAAATATTAACTGTGCAAATAAAAATACTATAGCTAAAAATACATACAACTAAACTAAAGTGGCTCTATATATCCAGAAGGATTTTTGTGTAAATTGACTGATATTAACATTTTATAGGACATCAACAAGACAGACTTATAACAAATATACATTGGTGGACTTCTAAATGGCCACTTTTGAAGATAGGGAGAACAAGGAGCTGGTGAGATATCTATTGCTCAAGCACAGCAAGCCCACGAACTTCATCACTTAAATTCCCACACCCTCCGGCTCATGTTTAAAATCACTAGAGAACAGGCACGTCAGATTGTTAAACAGTGTCAACACTGTGTCACCTTTTTGCCTGTACCCCATCTCGGAGTTAATCCTAGAGGCCTGACCCCGGGAGAATTGTGGCAGATGGACGTTACTCATTACCCTCCATTTGGAAAAATGAAGTATATTCACGTCACCATAAACACTTTTAGTGGATTCATACATGCAAGCTTACATACTGGTGAGGCCTCAAAAGATGTGATTGCTCACATCCTGAAGGGGCTAACTGTTTTGGGCAAGCCACAGACTATTAAAACAGATAATGGACCTGGTTACATCGGAAAAAAACTTTCAGGCCTTCTGCAAACAATTACAGATCAAACATGTTACTGGTATTCCTTACAATCCTCAAGGGCAAGGTATAGTTGAGAGGGCTTACCAAACACTCAAAAATACACTGAATAAACTAAAAACAGTAAATTTTTATCCCACTAAGGGATCCTTTAAGAATGTTTTACATCATGCCCTCTTTATAATCAACTTCTTGACTTTGGACCTCAATAGCAAAACTGCCGCTGATCGCTATGGCATCCACAATCTTCTGATGGCTATGCACAGGCCATGTGGAAAGATCCCCTCACTTCTGTTTGGAAAGGACCAGATCCAGTCCTGATTTGGGGCCAAGGATCAGCCTGCATATTTGACACAAAAGAAAATGGCCCTCGTTGGCTCCCCTCAAGGCTCATAAGACAGGTTGATACCCACACAAATTATTCAGCCCAGAAGGAACAACCCTCTGAGGCGTAGTATTTTTCTTTTTGCAGATGCTGAACCCTACTTATGGAATCGTCATTCTACTCCTGGTCGGTGAGGTGCTTGCTACAGGACACTGGGAGTTCCAAGTCACCTATGATGGTATTCTCCTCAACTGCACACGCTATGTTCCTGGCCACAACCAGCAAGTGGTGTTAGTCTTCGATGCCTGCAAACCTGCCGTAGGGCCGGGGGCTCTTGGAGGCTCCTGTGGAGGCCTTGAGTGGGAAAAAACTTATGCCACTGATCATAAATATCTTTGTTGGTATAATGATCCCTGAACGTCTCCCAATTGCAACCTAGAAACAGCCTATTGTAACTCTTGGAGATGTATTGTAGATTACTCTGGATACCTCAATTCACCTTTGGTTGCTCTCAGGCTTCCATCCAACTGTACTCTAGGAAATTGTAACCCGGTACAATTAACTATTAAGGACCCTCAACACCGTCACTGGGTGTCTCCTGGGCGAAAGGCAAGCATCCGTATAGACGGAAGAGGCAAGGACACTTTTGCCCTCCTTCGTTTTAAGAAAGTTTGGGTTGAGGACCCCACACTCCGCCCCAAGCTACAACAAATTCTCATTGCGGCCAAAAACTCCTCACGAACTATCAAACAGATTGCGGGAATCTCCTCTTCACAAGCTTGGTCCACCCCTTTGCTTATTCGCCTTTTAAACTCCACCTACCTTCTTCTCAATAGCTCCTCTACTGACTATGTTATGGGATGTTGGCTTTGCGTTTTATCCTCTTTTAAGATGGCTTTTGATGCTGTGGGAATCTTACCTTCAAATTCTTCTGCCCAGCCCTCTCTTCTTGCCGTTTGTCCCTCACCAGCACGTTCTCCCACCGATTTTTCCCCTAGCCTTGATCTTCTCAGTTGGCCTACCTCTCTTACTTGTTTCCAAGGCAAAAGCAAAAGCTCCCATGCTGGCCACGAACCTAAATTCCTTTTTAACTGCTCCACCTTCTACAATATCACTCTCACATCCTCTAAGGTGTGCCCTGTCGATAATGCCTTTTTCCTCTGCCCAGATGGCTTGTATGCCATTGGTACAAAAGAAGGCCTAGGCTCCTGCTCCATTGTTTTCTTGTTTCCCCATATAGATATTACCCCTGAATCCGAGTCTCTCCCTATCACCTTGAAAGTTCACTCCCGGGCTAAGAAAACTCCTATCTTCATTCCTCTCCTTGTAGGACTAGGCGTTACCACAGGTATTGGAACCGGTATTGCAGGTCTTGGAACCTCCATATCTCTATACCGTGAACTGAAAGAACAAATGATCTCTGACATTCAGGCTTTGTCACAAATTCTACTAGTGGTACAGGATCAGGTTAACTCTTTAGCTGAAGTGGAACAGCAAAACTGGCGGGGGCTTGATCTCCTTACTGCTGAAAAGGGTGGTCTTTGCATGTTCTTGAATGAAAAATGTTGCTTTTATGTTAATCAAAGTGGAGTTGTTAAAACCAAAATTGAAGAATTACAGAGAGATCTGGAAAAAAGAAAACTACAACTTCAGGACAACAGCGTCTCTTGGTGGGGTTTACAAGGTATTATGCCCTACCTTCTCCCTCTTCTGGGACCTCTTTTGGCCCTTCTTCTAATAGCTATGATTGGGCCCTGTATTTTCAGCCGCATAGTAGCCTTTGTACGTCAACAAGTGGATAAGGTGGCCTCTAGATCCATACAGGTCCATTACCATAGATTGGCTGAGGCTGAAGCCATTGAGAGCAAAAAACCTATGGGAACCTTGCCCTGAGTTCCGGGGGCATGGGCCTAAGTGCCCTGGGCACCTACCACATGGGGTGCACCGATGAGTGCAAAAAGGCAGCTAAATGCTTGCTACTGGGACCTTTTGTGATGCCATGTCCAACTACATAAGGGTTTCTTGCCGATGGAAGAACACTTCCCTTCCCCTCGCAAAAGCGGCAAATGTAAATTTACCAACAAGAGGGGGTCTGGACCTCTGCTCCCCCCGAGAGTAGGTTACAAGCCCACAAAGACAACTTATGCTCTCAAACAAAAAAAAAAAAGGGAGGACCTGTCAGGGTCTGAGGCACTGCCCCACTGTGGACCCTGAGCTATGCGGAAATCTAGCAATGTTATGTGCTTCCCGAAACCAGCCATTTGCAGCTAATTACAATAATACCAGGCCACTGTGACTGCCTACGGCAACAGGGTTTGGAAAACTTATACTATTGTGCAAAGTATTGTGCAAAGTGAAACGTGCAGCTGTCTCCTTGTTCTTAGCATATAAGTTTGCCCGTTGCCTGCAATAAACAGACCTTGATCAGACTCCTGTCTTGGTCTCATCTCTCGCTCCCGTTCTTTCCCACTCATCCAGGCTAGGGTCCCCCTCATGACCCTCGTTGACTAGGCCTGCAGGTCGGGTCAAGTCTTGCCACACAAGTTTGAGGGAGATGTGAGTTTGCATTTCCAGCACCCAGTAAATGTCAGGTGCATGTAGCAGTCTGTTTGTAATCCCAGTGGTTAGGAATTAGACAGAGGATTACCAGGGCAAGTTAGTTAGACAGCTGAATCTGCGAGCACTGGGCTAAGAGACCTGTTCTGAAGTAAGGGAGAGAGCAATTGAAGTAGACACCTGATGTCAACCTTTGCCCTCCATACCTACGTGGGCACACATACACACGAGAAAAACAAAACAAAACAAAACAATGAGAAATTTATACATTCTGTTTTAAAAACTTAAAAAAAAGATAATGTGGGATTCATGTAAATTTCAACATACAAACCAACTGAATAATTTCTGTATTCAGTTCAGCTTTGAAGAAAGTATCTATACAATCAGCTAAATCTATTTTCCATAAGTGGCAGTGAAAAGATCAGATGTCAACCAAGAGAAAAAAATAACACTGGTCTTCACTATGCAACATATATAGTAACTGACTTAACAAGGATTACATGGTTAAAACAGTCAAACCATAATAATTTAAGAGTAAAATACAAGAGGATATTGAATTAGGACACAAAGGAAATAAATTTCAACACACAGAAACAGAAATAATTTGGACTGTGTCAACATTTTAAAAAATGTGTTTTTAATTAGGAACTATTAAGAAACTAAAAATAAGAAATATTGCCATAATAAAATAAAATGGAATATCCATTTACTCACTGACATAATTGGAATATACAGGAACTCATAACTCCATAATAAGAGGCAACCCAATTAAACAAATGGGCAAAGACTTTGAAAAGATCTTTTACTGTAAAAAGTATACAAGCATGAGATTTTTTGATTTAGAAAATATAACTTAAACTACAATGAAATACCAATACACACTAACTGACAAGAGTAAAACGAGATGTCATTGAGCCTAAGAATCAATGAGGACTCTTAGATATGCTGACTGAAATGCCAAATAGCCACTTTTGCAGCTTAGCAGATTCTCATAAAATTAAATATACACTTTCCACAAATTCCAGCAATACACTACTAAGTATTTACCCAAGAGATTTTAAGACATATGCCCACTGAAAGACTTGCTCACAAATGTTTATGACAGCTTTTCTCATAATATCTCTGAACTGGAAAGAACCCAAATGTCCGTCACCTAGGGACTGCACAAACCGTGATGGGAGAAAACAAAACAGCAAAGAAACCAGCTCCTGGTGCTCCAGCAAGGATGTATGTCACCATGCATGGACTCAGCAGACACAAGGACATCTCTCTTCATAAAAGAAGGCAAAATTGCACCTACAGGAAGCTGGCCCATGGCAAGAGAGAGGGTGTGTGTATGAGAGAGAGAAAGAGAGAGAGAGAGAGAGAACGAGAGAGAGAGAGAGAGAGAGAGAGAGCTTACATTCAGAAGAATACCACTCACATTTGAGGGATGACTGCAAAGTTTTGTCTTTATTTTGGTAATGATTTACATTTTTAAAATACATGGAATATATGATTAAATTACTGAACTTTGGATGTAAATTGTGCTGAAATTGAACAGAAACAGAATGAAAAAAAATCCATTTCCTTAAAAATAACTGGTTTAGATTTGTTTAGATTTGGAGTCCAGTGAATAAGCCACTGCATGGAGGTGATTTTCATGGCGCAGAGCCCTGGGCTTGATAAATGTGTTCTCCCAGCAAAGGCTAATAACACTCAGACAAAAATCAAGACCATCATGTTCAAAGACAAAAAGACTCACTCACACACCAACTTTGCTCCAAGTATCAAGTGTTACTTCTCTGTAATTTGGAAAGATCCAAAACTTGACCCCTGGAGCAAAGACAAGAAGGAGTCTGTAGAATGAGGTTACTTCCCTGTCATGATTACATGTTTTATTACTGCTCATTGCTGCAGTGAAATTTAAAAGAAATAAAAATTAAGATGAGAATTCAGAGAAAGATGTTTTCATAATCAAAATTGTCTATTGGTATAGTTTTGAATGTTTGCTCAGCAGGTCAACCTCTCTTACTGTTTTCATTATCCACGTGTAAACCTGAACATGTTGCTCTGGCTGAAATCAATGGGAAGTGCTGCAGAATACAAGAAAACACTCATATACACTTTAAATAGTTGACTTCAGTTAGAGCTCTAAAACTTCAAACCGCTGCCTTATTGAGGTGTAAGGGCAAAATAAGAAAGTCTAATTACATCTAATTCGTGCATATGCTTGATAGTTAAGTAATATCAGAATAACTCTTCTAAAGGTTCCTTCACCAACTTTCTATTAAATAGAAAAAGTCATCAAGACCTGATTTCAAAACAAATGTTTTTTTTTTCATCTAGAATTTAAATAGTGATAGATTAAAAAGTGACAGAAAGGATGAGGCATTTATAAAGTAAATCCAATGGTTACAATGAGACATTGTAGGTGTTTCTATTTTTGCCTCAGTGCATAGCAAAATTCAATACAAAGCCATGCCTATACAAACAACTGTAACATCCTATCAAAAACAGGCTTTTATGGTTTCCTCTACAGTTGTGTAGGTATGGTGGCTGTTGTAGTCAGCCACATGCCACTAGGATGAATCTCCAAACCAGGCACGATTTGGGGAGGAAAAGTACTTATTGAGGTAACAGACCCAGGGGAAGTTAAAGAAAAAAGGCTGGCCCCCTTTCACAGAAGCAAGCAGAGACAGAGACAGAAGCCCACCAAGAGTACCACAAGCAAGCACACTCCAACTCATTTACAAGAGAAACTCCAGGCTTGAGCTCAGACTGCTTTTTGCATATGTAAAGCTAGAATTCCAGCCTCACCCCAGAAATACCTTAGGGCTGACCCTAGGATCTGGCCAAGGTGACACACCTCCTCCAGCCAGACCTGGCTGGAGACAATTTACAATTTTAATAAACCTTTAATTCTTTTGGGGGACATTATTCAAAACTACCACAGTGGCTTAAGTTGCCTCTGATGCTCAGCCCACTAGGTCTGGAAAGGAGTCTCATGGATGAGTTTTCTAGCCATGTTATAGTAAATATGAATTGTTACTGTGATAGTCACTTTGCTCATTTCTGTGACAAATACCTAACCAAATCAGCCAAAGGAAAGGAGAGTGAAATTGGCTCACGGTTTGAGGGTCCATGGCAAGAAGGCTTGGCAGCAGGTCACATTTTATGAGGAATCCTGGACCTTTCCATGCCATCTCTGCCTTTCCAGTGCCATGATTACAGACACACTCCACCATACCTGGCATTCTATCTGGGTGCTTGGGATCCTGACTGAGACCTCAACATGAGCCAGAATTTACCTACTGTACCATCACTGCTATCTTCCTATTCCTGTGTATGCTCCCAGGAGCAAATTGGTTTTGTCTGTGTGTGTTTAAAGTATGCATGGTGTGATACGTGGTGTGTGCAATGCCGTGTATGTGGAGATGTGTGTGCAGGTGAATGTGCCCTGCCCTGCAGGTGAGTGTGCCATGTGTATGTGCACAGATGTGTGTGTCATATGTGGTGCATGTGGTATGGGTGTGGGTGTGCTTGCAGAGGCCCTCTTGGGTGAATTTCCCTTATACAAGGTTTCTGTCTCAACCTGGAAATACCATTTTTCAGTCAGAGAGCCCCATGATTCTTCAGTTTCTGCCCCTCTCTCACCCTGTGCACTGGAGCTTTAGATGTGCATGGCCACACAAAGCTTTATTTTAAATATGAGTCCTGTGCAGACAAACTCAGGTGATCTCATGCTTAGGCCGCACCTTGTCTTAACTGCTGGGTGATCAACTCCAGCCCAGGGGCAGTACTTCCACATTTCAAATACAGCAATGATAACTAAAACTCTTTTAAAGGCCACTGGAAAAATGGCTCCGCAGTTAGGAACAATTCCTGTGCAAGCAAGAGGGCCTATGGAGGTCTGAGAAACCCCATCCCACACATAAACAGCTGGGCATGGTTATGTATGTTTGGAACTCCAGCCCTGAAGGGGATCAAAGACCTGAGAATCACTGGGCTCATGAAATTACAGAAAGCTCCAAGATCAGTGTGAGACTCAGGATCAAGGAAGAATGGGCTGAAGAACCATTCGGCAGGACAACTGATTCTCCTCTCTGACCACCACAAGGAAATATATGGGGCTTCCTGTGGAGCACCACGTGGGTGAGCGCATGCACAACACATGAATGCATACACACACACACACACACACACACACACACACACACACACACACACACGCAGGCACGCACGCACACGCCTCCTTCAAGGGCTAGCTCTTCCTTCCTGGATAAGGACAGCACTCCTCAGGATGGTACCCTCTGTACCTTCAGTATCACTTTGCTACTTATCAAACAAGGAGGGCAATCTTCCAGTCCTTTGAACTGGCCTTGGTCCCTGTCTGTCCACGGCAGCTACTTTACTCTGCTTGGGGAACCTTGCCATCTTCTCTTCTACCTGTGCTTAATGAACTCTGTACTGCTCACGTGTGAACTTGCAGTTCAGATGCATTCTGAAAACAAGTCCTGGTCTCTATCAGATTTCCATTGCCAAAGTTCCCAAGGAACCTTAAAACTCCAATTCTTTTCTCCATCACACTTTTATTAGAAGGTAATTCTACATTTACATTTGTAGTGCTATTTCATTAACAGCTGCCTTCCTCATTACAAGTGCCAAGAGCTACACCAGAACAATGATCTACTCCAGCATTTATTTAGAGGATCACAGTGAACCACCAATGAGCACTTGTCTAGGGCCAAGTGGCAGTGACACCTGTAATCCAGCCCTCCAGAGGCTGAGGCAGAAGATCTTGAGTATGAGGCCATCCTAGGTTACACAGTGAGATCCTGCATCAAAAATTAACATGATAAACACTCTTATGAGCAAATATGTACAGAATAAGCAGAGTGTATGATATATTCCAAGATTTTAATACCAACAATCTCTGGGTTATGTCAATATGATAATCTATTTGACTAAATCCTAAAAATGGGCATTCTTTCCTCTAAGAAAGAGTCCCCAAGAGAATAACATTAGAGGAAACACGGGGAAGTAGTAGAATGTAGAGAACAAGAAAGAGTGATTGGTTCCAAGAGCTGCATGGGAGGAACCAGAGATGTTAATCAGCCAAGTCAAGCCATTATCTAACAGTATATATATACAATCTGTATACTAAAATATTGTTATATATGATAAATATATATTTTTTTACAAAAATAAAAATTTGTGCTGTCTTAGAAGATGGCTCAGTGAGTAAAATGCTTGTCGTACAAGCATGAGGACTACATTTGGATCCCTAGCACCCACCTAAAAGCTGGGCATGATGCATGTGTCGACAGAGCCAGCATTGGAGGGGCAAAGCAGGAGAAACCTAAGGCTTGCTCATCTGGCAGAATCAGCGCACTCTATGCTCAGCAAGCGACTGTGCCTCAGTAACATCAGTAACATAACAGGGAGAGAGACTGAAAGAGACACCGGACATCCACCTCAGGCCTCCACTGACACACCTGCACCCACATATACCCTCCACATGAAATACATAATTAAAAAATTAGAAACATAGTGGTAGAGGAGCTTGTCTCTAAACCTATAAATCTCATTAATTTCTACAGAAAATATGCCTTAGTGTTCCTTTTCTTTGTGTTTACACATAACCTGCTTCTCCTTTGGACGGCAAAGAAAAAGCATAAATGTCAATTGTACCTACATTTTAACTAATTACTTAACACAAACAGTCATGCATTAATTTTACTGTCAAATTATAGATTTTTATATGGATTTCATACGTACACCTCCTTCTGGACAAGATCATGACAAACACAAATTAGAAGTCTGATCTGTCCTCAGGGTCAGATGCTAACTGGATTCATGTGTTCCAACTTCAAAACCACCACAGTTCAGGAGTGTGGCAATCAAGAAGGAATGCATTCTATCACTTTGCTTATCTCTTATGCTTCACAATGGCAAGGAAAGAGAATTAAAAATATATATAGGAAATCAAAATTTGTGGAAGACTTTAATATTCTATGAGCCTGCTGCACAAATTCAGCTGTGTTCTGTTTCATCGGCATGCTAAGCTCAGAGGGAGGGTCATTAATTATGTCCGTGTTGGATGAAATTAGTTAACATCAAAATCTTCACATTGCCAATAATTACAAAGGAATTGCAGCTAAATGGAAGTATAATTAATCTAGATGACATGAGTAAAATTCAGAAGTTGAGGTCCTGGAGTAATTTTCAAAATAGACATAGATATTTGAAAGCAAAAATACTTTGGAATCTATGATGGTTCTCTTTAAAGTCACTCAGGCTTTGCCTAGAGGTCCTTGCCAGAATCTTCATGATGCAAGGACCTGCTTTTCTGACATTTTTATGTTTTTACTCTATATTTAACTGCTTGTGAGGAGAATCTAAACTATCTGAACATAGAACCCCACCCTGAAGCACATGCCTATGTTGTAAGGGATTCATGTTAGATAAAATCAGAGGGGACCCCTTATCCATTCCAAGTTGAAACATTGTCACACTCTGCAGTCCTGGCTAGATGTGTGGAAAGCTTTGACATATTCTGACTTTGTCTCTAAGTTGCTGTGTGACTTTATGCAAGTCTCTTCCCCTCTCTTCTTCTTGGTTTCCTGTAGGCAGGGAAGAGTAAAGGCAGAATGACTTATTCCCTGAGTTCAACCTAAAAGTCAGATATTTATTTCTTAGTGGTATTCTATCTCTTAACTGGATTTTTTTAAAACCCTGTTTAACATTACTTCTTAATTTACATGTATTTATCATGTATGTATTTCGGAGGAGTGTGCATATCACAATGTGTGTGCATGTATGTGTGTGGGAGTGTGCACATCACAATGTGTGCAAGTGTGTGTATGGGAGTGTGCACATCACAGTGTGTGCTAGTGTGTGTGTGTGTGGGAGTGTGCACATCGCAGTGTGTGTGCAAGTGTGTGTGTGGGAGTGTGCACATCACAGTGTGTGTGTGCAAGAGTGTGGGGGGAGTGTGTACATCACAGTGTGTGTGTGCAAGTGTGTGTGTGGGATTGTGCACATCACAGTGTGTGTGTGCACATCACAATGTGTGAAAGTGTGTGTATGGGAGTGTGCTCATCACAGAGTGTGGGGGGAGTGTGTACATCACAGTGTGTGCGTATGTGTGTTGGAGTGTGCACATCACAGTGTGTGTGTAGGTGTGTGGGAGTGTGCACATCACAGTGTGTGTATGTGGAAGGCAGAGGACAGATGGGGTCCTTGCCTTCTACTTACGTTGAAGCAGAGTCTCTTTTTCACCATTCCACTCATGAGCTTCCAGGAAATTCTCCTGTGTCTGCCTCCCTTCTCACCATAGGCACACTGGGATCACAGAAACCTGCCACAACTTCTAGCTTTTATGTAAAACTAGGATAGCTGAACTTGGTTTCTCAGAGTTGCATGGCGGGCACTTTATCCATTAAGCCATCTCCCCAGTGACAAGTACTACATTTTTCCACTCCTTACATGTTTACTATTGTGGTAGTTTGACTGAATGTCCCCTGATAGATTCAAAAGTATTAAAGTTTTTCTCCAGCTGCTTGGCTGGAGGAGGTGTCACCTAGGCTGGATCTTAGGCTCCAGCTCTAAGGTGATTCTGAGGTGGATGTGAAATTCCATCTTTACACATGAAAAGAGCAGTCAGAGCTGAAGTCTGGTGGTCCTGCTGTTTGGTAGTTGGAGCTTGCTCTTGGAGGTGCTGGCGCTGGCGCTCTCTCTCTCTCTCTGTCTCTCTCTCTCTCTGTCTCTCTGTCTCTCTCTCTCTCTCTCTCTCTCTCTCTCTCTCTCTCTCTCTCTCTCTCTCTCTCTGCTTGGATCTGTGAAAGGGGAGCAGCCTCTTTCGCCATTCTGGAACTTCCCCTGGATCTGTTATTTCAATAAATACTTTCCTCCCCAAACTGTGCCTGGTGTGGAGATTCATCCCAGCAGTGTTTGGCTGACTACGACAACTCTGAAGAGCAAGTGTTGACATTCTGCAACGGGTTATACTACAAATATTTTTTCAGGAAACATGGTGTCTGCATCACAACTCCACAATTCTGCCATTGCAGAACAAACAAGCCCATACACAGATAAACTGTCTTCCAATAAACTTAAATTTTGACTAGATTTTGGAAGTCATAATGCATAGCGTAGTAAATGTTTACTATGTATTATCACCTGGCTAGGGTCTAAAAAGAAGTTACCCTGGCACAGCGTGGATGAAATGGAAAATTGGCATGGCCCCTGTGGAAAACATGCTGTAGTCTGTTTTAAAAAATTTGAAATATGACTAAATTATGATCCAGAAACAAACAGATATTATGAAGACCCAAAGAAAAAAAATATGGCTTTTATGAGGAAACATCTAGAATCTCCAATGTTAATTGAAATGCTATTCATAGTAGCCAAATCTCTTTTGCGATATCTGATTATAAGAATTCATGTCATATTCTCTTCTCCAGAAACTAGAGTATGTCTCTCTTCTACCTCTGTATCTGTGCAGCTATCTCTCTCTCTCTCTCTCTCTCTCTCTCTCTCTCTCTCTCTCTGTGTGTGTGTGTGTGTGTGTGTGTGTGTGTGTGTGTGTGTGTGTGTGTCAGGGCCTTTTGCTGCTGTGCTGCTGTAAACAAAACATCAGATACTTGCTCGACTTGTGTCTGGTTTTAGAAGCATGGATCAGAAATCTGGGCCAACAGGGTTTTTAGTCCAGCACTTTTAACAATTGAGCCATCTCCCCAGCCTGCAGACACTAAAGTTTTACTGATTGGAAAGAGTCAGTAACAATATGGTAAAACACTAAACGTCCACCATACATTAAACTATTTATTGTATACATATACAGTCAAACAATAACACCTTTAAAATAGCAAATCATCATTTGTGACAATGTAGATGAACCCAGAAACATAGTATTATATGAAATAATCCAGAAAAAATAAATATTCCACACTCTTACTTATAAATGATATTAAAAAGCCAAAGTTTATAAAAGCTAAGAGTCAGGCTAGGCCTGGTGGTGCACACCTTTAATCTCAGCACTTTGGCAAGTGGAAAGGCAGGAAGATTGCTGTGAGTTCAAGGCCACCCTGAGACTAATTCCAGGTCAGCCTGGGCTATATAGCAGGACGCTACCTGAAAAAAACAAAAAAAAAAAAATTAAAAAATTAAAAATAATAAAAATAAATAAATAAAGCTGAGAGAAAAAAGATAGTTCTTAGAGGTTGGAATTTAAAAATGAGGAGAGTTTGTTCAAAGTGTATAAAGTTCTAATTTTGCAAAATAAATGAGTTTGGTGGATCTAACATACATTGAAACTTCAGATAACTACATGTCACTGAGTACCTGAACTTTGCTGAGGATGAGGCAGGAGGTGTTTCATTGCAGTGAAGGATGTGTTTAGCACCCACAAGTCTTTAGGCTCATGCCAATCTTGATCAAAGAGATCAAAACCATAAGCAAAGAGAGGTCACCTCGCTACTGGAAACATGCATACATGCAGTGTGTGCGCATTGTGTATGCACAGGTGTGTATTTTGTGTCATTTCAATGATAAGAAGTGAAATCAGCATTCGTTTCTTACAGTTGCTACAGGGAGAATCTAAAAGTGAATGTAGCACCTCTTTTTAATATTTAATTTATTTATATGCATGAGTGCATATGTGTATGGGTACACCAGGAACTTTGCCACTGCAAATGAACATCAGATGCATACAGCACTTTTGACATCGGCTTTATGCGGGTATTGTGGAACTGAACCCTGGAGCTCAGGCTTTATAAGCAAATGTCTTTAAGCACTGAGCCATGTCTCAGCCCCAGTAACACACCTCTTACCTCAACTACAAAATTAGGAAGGGATGTTACAGCAAAGGAAAGTCCATCAGGTTGTTTCCATTTGTATGAATTACTGGGAATGTCTGTAGTGAGCTACCTGAATGTATTAGAGTGAATGAAAGTCATGTAAGTGTCCAAAGAATATAATCATGCACCATGGTTGGAATGTTAAATGTGCCTCCAGGCTCTGTGTTTAAGCACATGACACCCAGCTGGTGGTACTATTTTAGAAGGTTATATAGCCTTCATAACATGGGGACTAACTAGCAAAAGCTGTTCAATGGTGGTGGTCCTTGAAAGTGATATCCATTTCTAGTCTTAGACTGAGCCCTGCCATATATTCCACAAAGATATGAGAAGCCACATGCCCATAGACATGATCTGAGTCAGGCTTTTCCTGATATGAAGAACTGAAACAATGAGCTGAAATAAGTCCTTCTTCCCTTAAATCACTTCTGTCAAGACATGTTATCACCAAGATGAGAAAATGAACATGTTGCTATGCCATAAAATAAAATATGTATAAAGCACTATCAGTAATAAAAGGACTCCACTGTGGGGGATTGCTCTAAATGCCCATGGGGCTCTCCTTCATCTTTGAAAGGCATGGTAGACATTCTTCCTTTCGAGGAGGAGGACTCTGATTTTTGTTTGGTTTTGTCTTTTTGAGATAAGCTCTTACTCTGTAGCCCACATTGGCTTGAAATGTTGACAGTGCTGTCTTCAGACTTATAGTATTTTTCCTCCTTCCGCCTTTCTGAGTGCTAGAATAAGGAAGTGAGCCATGGGACCTCACTTTGAATTGGCTTTTTACCTAGAAAAATAAAAGGGATTCTGCAAGAAATCCTACATGTCACCCATGTCCTAACACCAAACCTACTTGTAAAACCTCTGATTGGCTCATTCACCTTCTAGGATTAGGATGCTCTTCTTGTTTCTGGAACACCTGACAAGAGGAGGAAGGAAAGGGCTATTTTGGCTCACAGTTTTGTTATAGTACATCCTAGTGGGGAAGAAATGGTGACAGGAACATGAAGCAGCTGGTCACGTTCAATCTGCAGTGTGTGCGCATTGAAAACAAAAGGGATAAATGCTGATGTTCAGCTGGTCTTCTTTTTATCCAGTCTATCACCCCAGCCCATGGGATGGTGCTGCCCACATAATCTAGAAAATCCCTCACCGACATGCTTAAGGACTTGTTCCCATGGTTCTTCTTCATCAAGTTCTGTTCATAATGAGACTAGTCATCAGAGTAGTACCACAGAGATTTTTGTACATTTTTAGAGGTAATATTAACAGCCTTCACATAGCAAATTATGAAATTCAGCCTTATTACATTCCATGGACATGAAAATGTTCAGATCTAAAATATACCAGCTCTTCCCATATGAAGCCCCACAGTTCATAATCATAGCTGCACTTGTGGAAAGTTTTCTGAACACTTCTCTCTGTGTAGAGATAAATTCCTATTATAAAAGCAAGAAAAAGACAAATGGGTATCTTCTGCCCAGTATTTGACAGCAAGCACTAATAGGATAGAAACCGAATTCTTCAATTGATTTTATCACAAAACTTTATGTCAACAAATAATTCTTTTAAAATGACCTGCAAATCGGGCTGGATAAAAACAAAATCAATAAACAAATAAATGTAACTGAGAGTTGAATGAGGAATGAGTGTCTGTAAGAATCTCTGCCAGAGTAAGCGTGTTTTGAAAGCTTCTGAGAATTTAGAAGTTGAAATGGTTCATTAAGAGGTTATATTTAAGAAAACTTAAAGAAACTTAAGAAAATATATTTCCAAAGGAGAAAAAAAAAAGGCTAAAAGGAGTCACAGGATGGAGAAGCATGGACAGAAACTTCTGGATTTCTCCATAGCCTTCCCCTCCTCAGCAGATACTGAGAACCTTCAGCTTCTCAGTGTGAGGGAAATGCCTGAGGCCAAGAGAAGAAGCACTTGAAAGGAATGAAAGGACAATAAGGAGGGTCACAAAGCTGAAACTAATCCTGCTGCCTCCCTCTAGCAAAAGTGTAAAACTCCAGTTCACAGGGCGGTGGATAGAAGCCTCAGAAAGCCACACCTTTCAAAGATGAAGGAGAGCCTCAGATGGAAACTTCCACTCAGAAGCACAGGTTAGCTCTTTGATTAGCAATAATCTGGACCAGCTGTCAAAGACTAAACAAATAGAATTCCCTTCAAGTAGCTTAAGTACACCTTAGGACATAGCACAATTACATTTTTTAAACCATGAAATACATTCAGTACTTCAGGAGATAATATTCAGTGTCTACAGGGAGATTAAAATAATTACAGCTGCATTCGCTTATGATCAAGAATCTAGAAGAAAGAAAAATTTCCAGTTAAGTGGGGACATAAAAGAGAAAGTAAAAGAGGCAAATCTATGTTTAGGAGAAGAAAATTAAAATTGTGACTTTCTCAAGTAGAATACTGAAGACATTTAACTTTGAAGATACATTTGTAAAACAACTGAAAACACAATGAGAGAGGCCGGGAAGGGGAAGGGAAGACGAAGAAGGAAGAGGATGGATTGAAGGGGGAGGGCAAGTTAAGCAGAAAGTCAGTGAAAATGAGCCAAAAATCTTACACTTTCTCACAAAACTCCCATCTTACCCTGGTATACAATGCTAGATATTTTAGTCAAACAAATGAAAGGTTATGTACATATGAAGGCAAATATATAAACATGCTTATAGGAACCAAAAGCTACATGAAACAATGCTGTATGCTCACAGAATGAGAGACTATTCTATAACAAAGAATGAACTACTAATGCAAACATAGATACCTCTCAAAAATAATTTATTTTTTAAAATATTTTATTTATTCATTTTTCAAACAGAGAGAGAGGGAGGGAGAGAGAGAGAGAGAGCTAGACCAGAGCCACCACCTTGTGGGTCTGGCTTATGTGGGTACTGGGCAGGGGGGGGGGGGGACTTAGGCACTGGAGACAAGTGCCTTAACCACTGAGCAATCTCTCCAGCCCTCAGAAAGAATTTAATAAGTTTAAAATTTTGAAAGTCTAAAAAGTACAAATTAATATACAACAGATGGTTGCCTATGATGGAGAGGTAAAAAGAGCTAGGAGAAAAGAATTATAAAATGTAACAGAAACTGTTCGGGTGCTGAGATGCTTACTATGATTTTGATGATGTGTATATTCTTTAAGTAAATAAATGTATTTGATATTTATAGTCAATAAACCTATTCAGATACCAGGGGATCTTTGTTCAAATGTTCATTGTGAATGATGGCACCCGAGTGTCCACATTTCTAACATGCTGGTCCATCAGATCCATGAAGCTTTATCTAATCACAAGAAAGTCTTAGCAAGGGACCAAAGTCGTTCCTAGAACCTAGACAGAACTAGACAGGTGAAGATTGGAGGGAGACAGAATCAGGAAACAGACCCACCGTGCAAAAGTGAATTTTCTGTTGCGAGAAGTATTGGAAGTGGTGTTAGTGTTCAACTGAGTTGTAGAAAGGTTAGAACTAGAATATTCCTAAAGCATTAAACTTGAAATAAATGTGTATTATAAACTCGCAAGCATGGAATGTGGCTGTGGAGAGGATGTCCCGGGTTAGTGAGAACAGAACAGTGATGGAAAACAAGCTAAGGAATGGACAGAGCATCCAGTACCCCTCTGTGGATGACTAGGAGACGGCCCTGTCCTTGGCTTAGGTGACTCATGGAAAACTCATTACCTAAATATGCCATTGTTACTAGATTTCCAAGAGAGCCACATATCTGCTCTTACTCATAAACATGCCAAAACACCAAGTGACCAGTCTACAGCTTCAAAAGAGAAAAACAGCTACAAAAGACAGATCAGCAAGCAGGGACCAAATCCAGTCAGAGGAAGAGATTGGCTGTAAGGGTTTCTCACGGATTCCTTTTCTGCTCCTCTGCCAGATGATCGGAGAGATGACATGTCCTCTGAGCCGAATTTCAATGCTACACTGATCAACGCTCCCTAGTTGCGAGTTATGTGTATTTTATTTTCTCTTATCAGGGAGCATCCAGTGCTGCATACACAACACGGATTTGTTACGCTGTCACCTTCTCAAGGGACAGGTCTGCTACCGATGATTAGCATATCACTGTGTAATCCCTCCAAAGAAATAAACTGTCACAAATGCTCATGATAAGGAAGGTTACTTTTTACCTCAGTGCACTTCATTAGAGGAATAAAGACATAAATAGAATTTCCTAATCCATGTAATACCTGCCAAAAACATTACCAAAAAGCAAAAGAGAATTCACATTTTCATTCAAAACGAAGTTAATTTTTTCCATGTCATCTGCCTTTGCAGTTAAGGTTAGGACTAAGTCCCATGTTACATGAGACAAGAATATAGAAGTCTTGGATTTTCTCCAAATTCTTTTTGACAACTTTTTCTCTCAAGGAACTGTACAAAGTCCCCAGTCATAGGCTTATAAGAAAACCAGCTAGTGTAACTGGGTTGATGAGCCCATTTTTGGGAATGAACTTTCAGAGCAGCTTAAAAAAAAATGAATGACTGTGGTTATAGGTCCCTTGTTCATCATTCATCACGGAGGAGGATATACAACTGATCAGGGATGGGGAGGGGGGGAATTGGGGAATTCGGGATAACAACGCATGGTTTGCCCACTAAATAATGTAACTCATTATGGACAATAAATATATATTAAAAAAATTAATAATATTATCTCAAAAAAAATGAGGTAGGAAAGCATGAAGTCTTTGAACTTTAAACTTTAAACTTTAGGATGTATCAGACTGAGCTGGAGAATGTACTGAGTTCTTAGTAGCTGGCCTCCTCTCCCCCATTTTCTAGCCCAGTATGTCTGGGATGCAGCCCAGAAAATAGTTTTAGTTTTCATAATTCTTAGTATTGTTATTATTAGCAGTGTTGGAGTTCCAACCAAGCATTTCTGTGTCCTACACTGAGCTGAGCCCTAATTCGCATTCCCACTTCCCAGCATACGTTGTCATTGGTCTCTGGTGATAGTATTTTGACAACTCCCTCAACATAACAGTTAGTGTTAGGATCAGCAATGCCTAAAAGTTCAGGGTCCTCTATGATTTGAGTGTGGTGCCCACTCCTCCCCATCTCTTGTAGATAGTTCCTGGGTACTGGGACAAACATCCAAACAACCAGTTTTATGGAAAGAAAGGGATTTATTTCAAGCTTACAGAGTCAGGTAAGTTCCTTCTATGATGCAAGAAGCTGGCTCCCTTTCATAAATCCAAGCAGAGAGAGAGAGAGAGAGAGAGAGAGAGAGAGAGAGAGAGAGAGAGAGAGAAACCACCACCAGTCAGCAAATAGCAAAAAGTAGCAAGTAGGGACAAGGCTAGAGCTCAGACTTCTCTCCACATCTTTGGGCTGGAATCACATCCACCCCCACCACCCCTGCCAAACACCCTTGTGCCTGATCCCAGGATCCGCTCCAAGTGACACCTCCTCAGCCTAGGTTCCAAGCTTAAAGAAACACCTGAGTCTCTGGAGGACATGCATCCACATGAAAGCCACTACACCCCACCCATGTTCATGTGCTGCAAGTTTCCAACTTCCCATGGGGACAGTGAGGCAGTGGAACCTTGAGGTGGAGGGTGTAGTAGAAGAGGGGCATGCTGGGCTCTGAGGAATGGATTAATTTTCAGAGGGTTGGACTTGATCCAGGAGTGCAGATTGTTACAAAGGTTATTTGATTTGTTTGGTTTTTCTGCGTGAATTGTTCACTGCTCTCCCATGTCATCCACTACTGTGAGACGCAGCCAGAGTCCCTTATCAGAGGCGAAACCTCTGGAGTCATCCAACCTGGGATTCCCCTCTCCAAAACCAAAATCAACCTCTTTTCTTCACAATGTACCCATCTCAAGTATTTCATTATAGCAACTCAAAAATGAATTCAAACAGTTTTTATTTACACTTTTATGAACTGTATACACTTTCTTTGAGTGAATTATTAAAATTCTCCAAGCCTTTTTTGTTAGTAAAGCAAATTAACAATTCTATCCAGCTGTTCGTTTTTACTACTGAGAGAATGTGAACAATGCTTGTAACACATTTATTACATAGCAGGCTCTAGGCACACTAAAGAGACATTGGCCAACATGTATTCTTGAAAAGTAATTAGAGTCATAGATTAATAGAGCTCATATAGGTTGCTGCCCTTTGGGGAAAATATTTTAGATGTAACAACATGAGTATTTTTGGAACACTTCAATTTACAAAGCTCACCCTGCTCCTGTCTGTGAGCTCTGACCTAAAGTGATGGATTTTCCCAGGCAGAAACTAAGTAAATGAGCTTTGTTTTTCCTGTCTCTCATCTACTGGAGTTCAGTGCCAAGGGAGAGGGGAATTGGGCACATCTGTCCAGAGTTTCCAGAAGAGTAAGGATTTCAGGGTATAGAACAAGCATTCTGTTCTTTAAGAAGCCTGCTTTGTAAGGCTCTGTGTTAATGAATACCTCAGAGCTTTCTCAGCTGGCTACAGAGTAGAAGCTGCTTGAACAGAGAGCTTTCCTAAATACAACCCAAGACAGTATAGGGTTTAAGAAAAGAATATCCTCCTCCATGTTACCTGGGTCTTGGGCAGCAGCCTAGTCTCCATTGAAGACTGGAGTTACTCACGGTGGTGCTTTGCCACAGATCAATCCATTTTTAGTCAACAAAGGAATTTCTACAGATGTAGATAAAACTTTTATTAATTTGAATTCCTTGTATTGGCTGAACTGATGTTATTTATTATAATTCATTAGCAAAAGAAATAGTGGCTACCTCTTTAATATGGAAAGCAATTAGATTTTATTTAAATTACTATAGTAGAGATTGAGAACTTTATGCTCAGAATACATTTCCATGCTTATGAGGTCTCAGTTTATTATTATTTAATAACTAGGAACTTGAAAATCTGCTCCGAGTATAATTTCCCCTTCGTGGTTTCTATGACAACTCCCCTCATTATTTTATGAACACATTGTAGTCAGATGTGTGGCTGTTGCTGTAGTAACAGGTTCTATGTCTGGAGAAAATTAAAAATATTTGTACCAAATATACTTTTTCTGTTCATACAGGCATCTGACATACTATCAAATCCAAGGCCTGCATGTTAGCTCCTTCATCCATATATGGGATGTTTAATATTCTTTTCTGTTCAAGAGGTGTAGGAAAATATTTAATGTCTGTATAAAAGAACTACAGATTCCTATGAAAGTGAGAAAACTATTAGGTAATGTTGATTGCAATTTTGTGTGGCCAAGTGCCAGGCACCATTCTAGTCCTTGATGTATTTGGATTCTCTTAATCTTGAAAAGATTTCCAGTGTGTAGCATCATTACTCCTGGTTCCAATGATGAGCCTCAAGCAGATTTGTTTGTGCAAATACAGTTTTTCAAAGTGACCACCCTATGCTCTACACCACGCATCCTCGTTCTTCCTCCCCAACAAGCACACTTTTCATTTTTCCAAATAAAGGCAAAGTAAAACCTGTGAGCCTTCAGTCATTTGAGCCAGTGAGTGACTTATAAATAAAGCACCGAGAAATTCAAATATATCTACAAATTCACCCAACACCATGTATCTAGTTACTTGGTAAAGCATCATTATAAAAAAGACAAAAAAATTGTAATGCCATAAGATACTTGGTTAAGTTTGCTTCTGCTGTCAAGTCAACATAGCAGATAATTCAACATATACAGTGTTTCATAAATGGATAATCAGAGATTAACACAGATCATCCACACTCATCTGCCCTTCCCACTTCATTCCATAATTTTCAGGAATGACTATATATATATATATATATATATATATATAGTCAGGGACATTTTGTAGCCAGAGATATGGAAACACAGAAGAGTTCATGATTTTTCCTGAATCTTATTCAACATTTGTGACTGAATTAATAACTGCTATTTAGTGTAATAAAAAGTAATACCAACTTTCCTAGGTCTTTAGAAGAACAGTGATTAACACTATAAAATTGAGGGGCACTAACAAAGAAAATGAAGGTTTTTATAATTTCTGTATTTAACTGGAAACTCCATTCATCCGGTGAAATTAAGAAAATATATAAAATCTTTGCTTTAAGTCTTCCAAATAAAATGCCTATTTTATAGTTCAATTAGCTCTTCACTGAATTATAATTGCACTGTGTTATATCTCCTTCCATCTCTTACGGTTTTAATGATTCCAATGTAAAGATTCCATAGCCTCATAGGAACTTGGTGGTACAGGTGCTATTCTGAAGATTACCACCCCAAAATCACTTTCCACTTTCAAAATAATCATCCATGTCACAGTTCCACAACACAGAGCATAGCTTCGCCCCACCAACCAAGTTAAATCCCATAAATGCAATTAGAGTGAAATCACATTTTAATTCCATTGTATAGTAGCTTTTTTTTTTCTATTCTCTTCTCTTCAACACTATTCTAAACTACTGGCCAGATCAGTGATCAGTCTGTTTTTTTTCCCCACTAGGAATATTTAATGTACCATTTATAAATCATATCACAAAAACCTATAAACATGGGCTGTTTTAGGACAATGGGAATATGGTCTGGTAACCTTTAATGTGGGTCCCAGTTCTGCTCCTGATCTTGGAAAAGTTAATTCATTTCTTTCTGTCCAAATTTCCTCTCATGTAAATATCACTAATAAAATGAACAAAATTTGTTGGGAAGAACAAAATGCCCAGCACAAGCTCAGTGAATATTATGCGATCATAAATGTTAGTACAAACTCAGTGAATAGTATGCATCATAAATGCCCGTAAACAGGAACACCAATTCAAACATCAGCTGCAGCTGTGTTTTGGCCCAAAGAGCCTGTGAATGTACTTAAAGCACAGTGAGACAGTGGGTCTAGATGTCTCTAGAATGTCACAAGCCTTGACACGTCTTCACTTTACCTGCCTATAGGATGACAGGAGACAGGTCAGTTATTCTCTGATAACTCCCTTTAAATTACAGCTAGGAAGAAATATGTCCTTTGGGTGGTGTCTTCCAGATAGCTACCTCCTTTTCTCATCCCTAGTATAGACCTTGAAATACCTTCACTAATCTGTTTTTTTTTTCCTCTGCCTTTCACACGTCCCCATACTCACAGGAATGTACATTCATCTTATGTTACTGATGAAAGCACCTGAAGGGCCTTTGCCTACATGATCAACAAAGATTCCTCATATGGCTTCACTGCTTTCCAGCCATATGAGCACTCAGGAACCCTGGCATCTCGCTGGTATCCGAAAGTTTCCCAAAAAAAAGTAGCTGAACCGTCTCACCACAGGATGAATGATAGGCCTCCAGACCTACTCGGCCCTAAGAGCCACAGTGCTGAGACGTCTACATCCCCTGCTCTTCACACCAGCCAGCCCGTGTCTGAGCCTCCAAGAGCCTTAGGAAGACACATGAAGCCAAGCCAACTGCCCAAGTCTGACTCATCAACATCTCTTTCCTCTGGGCCTTTTTCTTTCCTCCAAAGACTCATCCTAAGCAAAGAACTAAGCCAGTTCTCTGAGTACAGCCCACAAATCCAGGAACCACTATTGATATATCTTTCTCTCCTGAGCTACGGGATTCTGAGAAATCAATAGGCTCCAAATGTGTCCACCTGAAACTAATTTAGCCAACCATCTTTAATTACTGTGGTTCTAACTGCTGCCAACAGCTCACCTGCCGCTTCATTTTGCTTCATCAGAAACATTTGGGCTTGGTTTCTAAGTTTACACTTGCCAAATCTGAGAAGTGAGCAAAGCTTTTATATCCTTATATATGCTATGACTACCAATGTCTGAAAGAAGTGATATTGAGAACATTTAAGTTCTTATGTTTGTCTTTACATACAATCACACACACACAGACACACACACACACCACAAATTTGATTCACTTTAAGGTAGCTTTAGAACAAGTAATAATGCTGCTATTGTTGGGAATTATCTGTCCACTCCATCCTTTGTGGGTGGTATTTTTCTGATAATTCAAAGGTAGGTCAAATATTTTGCACTTTAAAACTGTTCTTCCCAAAGTTGTTTGATCTTCCAAATCATTTGGGGTATAGCTTCTGATAAACACAGATTTCTAAGTCCCACCAAAGACCTATTAATCTTCTGGGGATGGGGTCAGAGAATCTTTTCCCCCTAAAATTGTTCCCAAGTGATTTCAATAATGAGACTAATTAAGCACAAATGAGCAATGATGGAGTGAGATCATCAAGGAATCTGGTCTAGGATAATCTCACCCAGAGGACAAGCTTGCCTTTTGTCTACCCTTGAAACTTCCCTTATCTTACTGTGTGGCTCTGGCACAAAGGAGAACAACACTTGGGTAGTCAAATCTATGACGACCTTGGCTGAAAGGCTCAAACCCTCCACATGGTGCCTAAGCCTTTCTGCGGATAACGACAAGTTGGTAGTTCAATCACTGTTTTATTGTGTTTATTATGTAGGGCAATTTTCAGGAAAATGAAATCCCAGAAACTTAAAGTTATATGAAGCTTCTCTAGCTCTTGTCATCACTTTGACCCTCAAGAGTCACTTAACCCGAAGACCCCCTGCTAAAGGTGACCATCTACTCAATTGCCTGAGATAGAAGGAAAGCTTAGGTGCTCAACTCCAGACTTTCTAAGTAAATTTGGATGGTTGGCCTCTGGAACCTCAGCAAACCTCTGTTTATTATTTCTCAGACCTAGAGAAATAAATTTAAGAGACTTGGAAAAGTATGAAAAGGTAAGAACTAGATGAGAAGGCCATCTGAAGTGTTCAAGGGAAAACACCTTTCCAACTATTTTACATAAGGCTACTTTGAGAAGGAAGGGAGATTTCAAGAAAAAAAAATAAATCGGAGCATATAGGAGTTTAAAGTGGTTAGAGATACAAGTTGATGGTTAAGCTTTGAAAGTTGTCTCATAAGAGTTGTTGCTTTTAGGTGAGACCCATTGCTGCACAATGATAGTCTCATATGAGCGTCAGAGTTCAAGGACACCCTGTGCACCATAGTGAGAATAAGGAAAACCATTAGGAAAAAGTTGTCATTTTTAATACTTATCCCTAAATAACAACTAAAACAGACAAAATGTGATCTGAAACTTCTTATTTGACTTTATGTGTGTTTTGTATGTATGTACATATTTGTGTGTGTCCTTGGGTGCATGAGTTTTGAGGATGTATGTGTATATTTTTGTGTGCCCTTGTGTGCGTGAGTGTTTGATATGTATGTACATATTTGTGTGTGCCCTTGTGTGCATGAGTGTAAGGAGGCCAAGATTAGATATTGGGTGACTTCCTTAATTAATTGTACTTTATCTTATTTTTGAAACCAGTTCTCTCTCTGAATCTGACGCTCACCATTTAGTTAGGCTAGGTGGCTGTTTTACCTAATGAGCCCTAGCACTGGGATTACAGGTGCCACTATGCCTAGCTTTAAAGTTGATTCTAGGAATCCAAACTGTGGTCCTCATGCTTGGACATCAAAACTTCACTAACCTGGGCATCACCTTAAAACCACTTCATTTATCATTTTAATAACTCAAAGTAACTTGCTGTATTTTATGAGTTAAATAGTAT
>PVHP010007831.1:0-55286 GCA_004024765.1 Zapus hudsonius
ATCTAATTATTCACAGGCTTAGACTATCTCCCCTACTACTCATGGCCCCTCTTGCCAGGCGACGCTCACTACTTTCTCAATAGGTTATAGTATGCTCGTAAGGATTTTATAGTTTTGAACCTAATATGGTTTATCCTCATGCTTATGCCATTCCCCTCCCCCCATCCCTTACCCCTCATTCATAACGTCTCACTTCTTTTTAAAATTTTAAAATGCACACTATCAAGGCTGATGAGAGGGTTCAGTAGTTAAAGGTGCTTTTGCTTGCAAAGCATGCCAGCCCAGGTTCAATTCCCCAGTACCCACCTAAAGCCAGATGCACAATGTGGTGCATGTCTGGAGTTCGTTTACAGGGGCCCAAGGCCCTGGCATGCCTATAAACACACTCTCTTTCAAAATACACAGTACTTTGTTGAGCTGCAGTCCCCATACAGTGCCAGGGAACTGGAACTTTGTACCCTTGAGCAACACTCTTTTCCCACTCTTCCCCACCCCCACCAGCCGCTACTAATTCCACAGATGAACTTTTTTAAATGTCGTCACACAAGTGAGATCCTACAGTATTTGTCTGTACTTGGCTTATATCCCTTAGCATAATGATCTCCAAATAGATGATAGATATGTTATTACAAATGATGGATTTCTCTTCAAATCTACATAGTATTCTACTGTGTGTGCACGTTCGCGTGTGTGTCACATAGTCAATTCATCTATTGATGGACACTTAGGTTGCTCCTATGTCTTAACTATTTTGAACAATGCTAAAATAAACTTGGCATTTACAGGGAACTCCTACAACTGAATATCAAATAATTATTATGACCGGATTAAAACATAGGCAAAGGAACTGAACACATGTTTTCCAAAGAACATATACAAATAGCAATAGTTATATGCAAACACCAATCTTCGGGAAAATGTAAATGAAAGCCACAATGAGGCATTTCCTCATATATGTTTGGATAACTATTCTCAAAAAGAGGAATGGGGCTGGGGATATGGCTTCTGTGAAAGGATGAGGACCTGAGTTCAGTCCCAGTACCCAAGTAAATGCTGAGCATGGAGGTGTTTGCCTGCCATCCCAGGGTACTCACTAATCAGGAAACATCAGTAAGCTATGGATTGAGTGAGAGATTCCATCTCAGAGAATATGGTGGAGAGTAATGGAGGAGGATATCCAACGCCAGCCTCTAGCTACACATGCGTTTGCACTTGCACACATACATGCACCCACACATGTATACATACACATACAGAAGTGAACCATAAAAAGATGATTGGCCAGGCTTTGTGGTCCACACACCTGTAATCCCAGCACTCAGGGGAGAGAAGCAGAAATCTCCATAAATTCTAGGCCAGTCTGATCTATATATGAGTTCCAGCACAGCCAGAGCAACACAGCTAGACTGTGGCTTAAAAATAATAATAAATAAATAAATAATATTTTTGAGAGGATGAATGAATAAAGCTAGGCATAGTGGCAATGCCTGTAATTCCAACACTTAGGAGGCAGAGGCAGTAGGATCACTGTGAGTTCAAGGCCAGCTTAGGCTATAAAGCTAGGCCTTGTCTCAAAAAATATTTTGAAAAAAAAAACACAAAACAAACAAAAAACCTAGCCAGGAGTGGTGGCACATGCCTTTAATCGAGCACTCAGGAGGCAGAGAAAGGAGGGTTGCTATGAGTTTGAGGCCAACCTGAGGCTACAGAGTGAGTTGCAGGTCAGCTTGGGCTAGAGTGAGACCCCTACCTTGAAAACAACAACTACATCACATTTGAGATACAGTATAGAGATTCCTCAGGAAACCACTCATAAAATGGCCAATATGATCATTTGGATATATGCCAGACTTCTGAGTATACAGCTAAATGAATTGAAAAGAGTATGTTGAAGAGATGTCTGCATTCCATGTTCATTTCAGCATTTGTATGTATTCTCTGATAACATATTCTACTTTCTATTACTGAATTGTAAACTCTTTAAACACCTTAAGCAAAGATTCTAGCTCAAACATATCTGAAATTCCCAAAGATAATACACATGTTTTCAAATGAATGAATACCTTGCTTATGACCAAAGTATTAATAATTGAAGATAAGGTCATCAAAAATGAGAGACAAAATGGGAAAGGAGGACTACTAAATAAATAAAGTCTAAGATTTCAGAAGGAAATATGATTCAGTTTGAGATTTTTTTAAAAAATATTTTATTTATTCATTTTCAAGCAGACAGATACAGAGAGAGAGAAAGAAAGAGAGAGAACCAGGGCCACCACCTTGTGGGTCTGGCTTATGTGGGTCCTGGGGAATTGAACCCAGGGCCTTAGGCACTGGAGGCAAGTGCCTTAACCACTGAGCCATCTCTCCAGCCCTCAGTTTGAGATTTTTACCCTGATGCAAGAGCCTATAACTTGGGTGAGCTTAAAAATTACAACATTCCCACAACAGATGTTCTGTTCTATTAGAACTCTAAATCTTGCAGCTGGAGAGATGGTTCACAGTTAGAGGCACTTGCTTGCAAAGCCTGACGGCCCGTATTCAATTCCCTGTTACCCGTGTAAAGCCAGATGCACAAAATGGAGCATGCATCTGGAGTTCATCTATAGTGGTGGGAGGCACTGGAGCACCCATTCCCCCACTCTCATTCTCTCTCTTCCCTTTCTGCTTGTAAATAAAGAAGTAAATTTTTTTTAAAAAAAACTCTACATCTCACTCAAAACAGATTTCTTGCATTCTTACCAAAAGTATTATCTGACAATTTGTACTTATTATTTTATAATTATAATTTTTCTTTCAGATTTGTAGGCTTTAGAGCATGTCAAGTAGTTCTATCCATATGGCATGAATATCACAAGCTTCCCTGAAAGTCCTTAAAATCTTTTGAGTTTACTTCTACAAATGTACCTGCTTGGGCAATCATTTCAACTGTGTTAGGGCCCATGAAGTAACTGATTAGTCATTCAGTGACAATTTCAAGAACACCCACAAGGTACCAAGTTCAACCTTTGATTTCTGAAAGGCCAGCCTTCCATCTGTTACAACCCTGCTAAACAACATTAAATATTTTGAAGATGAACAAGATCACAACCTTGTTATTCTATTTCTAGTAGTTATAACAATAACATGACATGAATTTAATGTACACAGCATTTCTTGATGGAATTCTGATTACTATGCAAATAACAGCTATTATTTTTTTTAATGACCAAAGCAGGAAATGGCTCAAGCCAGTTTCTCAAAATGAGACATGGAGATGTCTGTGAGAAATTTCTTGATACCCAAAAAATTTTTGGCATTAGAGGAACTGGAAGGAAATATTTTAAACGAAAAAAATAGTCAAGGAAGAATGACTAAATAAATATGCAAATGCTTGGTACTACATGATTAGATTCATTTATCTAATGTTTACTGATCATAAATGTTACATTAGCAAAACTTTCTTTCAAGGTGCCAAGAAGCCTCTGAGGTTGGAATGCAAGCTCCTACCTAAGCTGTTTTTACCCTCATTATTTTCAGCTCCTGACAGCAAACTGGGCATTATAGTCACTGACTTCATTCCTTTTATTTGTTATTTATTATTTATTTGAGAGAGAGAGTATGTGTGTATGAGTGCATCCGGCAGGACTTTCCACCGCTGCAAATGAACTCCAGAAACATGCACCACTTTGTGCCTCTGGCTTTGCATGAGCAGTGGGGAATCTAACCCGGGTTGTCAGGCTTTGTAAGCAAGTGCCTTTTTTAACCACTGAGCCATCTCTCCAGCTCTGACTTCACTTCTTAATTTCCCATTCATGGCTTTACCCCCTTTTCAGTCTGGTTCCCAGTTCTTGCCTTCTGCAAGCTCCTTTTTATGTGACATTTTTTGTCATGAAACAATGGACCATTTTTCAGGAAACCTCTCCTGTATTTTGATAATGATGATTCTTCTTCAATTCAATTTACTATACACTCAACACCCTGAGTTCTCCTTATACTCCCCATTCCTTGTCTTCTGAGCTAGGCTTTCACTATGTAGTCCATGCTGGATTCCAACTCACGATCTTTTCTGCCCCGGCCTTCAGAGTGCTAGGATTACAGTGTGCGCCACCACACCCTGCTCTCTTACACTTTTCTGGTAATACTTAACTATGGCCCCCTCAATCATTTCCCCAGCCCACCTCTAAGATGTGAATATTTCTTAGGATTCCATCTAAGTTCGGTGTTGGTGCTCTCTCCTCATGCAAAGAGCTCAGTCTCATAACTTTAACTTCTCTATGCTCATGACTCCCAGGCCTCTTCCGTAGGCTTCACAATCCAGCTATCTAATGGATACATGCACCTGGTTTTTGGTTATGCAATCTATATCCAGGCATTTAGAAAGCAGTTTCTGTTTTTCTTTCATTTCCCAAGATCTTTTTATGCACCCAGTCCTGCTAGTCTGTTGGCTACATATATCTCCACCTTCATTTCCAAACGTACTTTTCCTCGTTCCCCTAACTGATCGCCTAGCCTATGGGCTCATGCCCCTAAAACACATCCTCAGGGGCTAGAAAGTTTGCCAAGTGGTTAGGAGGGCTTGCTAAGCAAGCCTGGAGATCTGAGCCTGATCCCCCAATCTAAAGAAGCCAGGCAGGGCTGTGCATGCCCTGTGTCAAGGGTGGGTGTGAAGCAGACAACAGGAGAATCTCTGGGGCAACTAGTATAGCAGAAAAAAAAACAGAGCTCCAAGTTTAGTGGGAGACACTGTCTCAAGGAAATAAGGCAAAAGAACAGAGGCTGGAGAGATTGCCCAGTGGTTAAGGCACTGGCCTACAAAGCCTAGCGATCCAAGTTCAATTCCCCAGTGCCCACTTCAAGCCAGATGCACAAGGTGGCACATATGTCTAGAGTTCATTTGCAGTGGCTGGAGGTGCTGGCATGAACAGTTTTCCTCTCTGTCTCTCTTACCCCATCTCTCTGCTTGCAAATAAAATATATTTTTAAAGAAGAACAATCGAAGAGGACACCTGACATTATCCTCTGGCCTCCACACGTGTGCCCAGGGCACATGCATTGCCACATACATACGTCACACAGACACATTCAGAAAAAAACTACCACATGCAAACTCCCTCCCTTTCTCTTTCTCTCTACAATTGTCTGATTTCTCAAATATGTAAGTCTGATCACAATTTAGATTTAAAACTTTCAGTGAATTCAGATGTCTGAATACTTAAGTTGAACTCTCAGCATGATCTGGCATATGGACTCTAGCTTTATTTCCAGCACCCTTCTGTCTTAAAGTCAGCAAACTGCTAACAATTCCTTACATATGCCTGTGGTTTCCAGCTTGTGCATCTTTGAAGTGAATTGGACTGTTTTCTCCCTTGCCCCAGCCTATCATCCTCAGTCAGGTTGTTACACTCCTTTGAGGTTCAGCTTGGGCCCTGGCCATCTCCATGGAGTCTTCCCTCACTATTCCTCTGTGTTGGATTAGGTCAGGCACTTGTAATCCCAGCTCTTTGGAGAGGTTGAAATAGGAGAATCACAACTTTGGGCAAGCTTGGGCTACACCTGCCACCCTATTTCAGACAAAAAGGAAGAAGTATGTTAGGTCTGGCATGGTGGCACACAACTATGATCCTATCATTCTAGAGGTTGGAGCAAGAGGATTGCCTGAAGTCAGACGACAGCCTAGGCTACATGGCAAAAGCCTACCTTTAAAAGAGAGAGAGAGAGAGAGAGAGAGAGAGAGAGAGAGAGAAAGAGAGAGAGAGAGTTGAAGAGATGGATCAGTGATTAAGATACTTGCTTGCAAAGAACCCATTTCTATTCCCCAGTGCCCACAAAGTGGCACATGTATCTAGAATTCATTTGCAGTGGTTAGAAGCCCTGATGTGCCCATGTTTATTCTCTTGCTCTCCTTGCAAATAAATCAATAAAATTCAAAAAAGTAAGATATTTGGGGCTGGAGAGATAACTCAGTAGTTAAGGTGCTTGCCTGCAATGCCTAAGGAACTTTACAAGTACCCATGTAAAGCCAGATGCACAAAGTTGTACACGCATTTGGAGTTAGCAGTGGCCAGAGGCCCTGGCACACCCATTCTTTCTCTTTTCTCCCTCTCCCTCTCTCTGTGTCTCTCTCCCTCCTTCTCTCTCTCTTTCTCTCGTAAATAAATATAAAAAGAGATTTTTTAATCTGCAACCTTTCCATCTTTTTTTCAGAAAGCTACTCTAAGGACTCACTACTCAAAGGAATAAACTGAGAAAGAGGAGAATGGGGAATCAGGAAAGGGAAGCTAGCACACAGGAGGACCGAGCAAAGAGGAGGAAGAGAGCTGTGCCCTAGCCATGTTCAGATCAGAACCCAGCCAGAAGACTGAGGCCTCTGGAGCAGTGTCTGCAGGTGGACAGGAGAGCGGCAGGAGTCCCAAGTCCCAGGCTTTCCAAGAAACACTTTTCAGAGGAAGTGCGAAAGTACATTGTAAAAATGAGGTAAATTTATAATCCAGGAAGTTCAAGGGTTTTACAATAATGCAATCATAACTATTACAGTTTTGCGTACACCCACAATGATATTAATATTGAATAAAAATGGGTACATATATTTTAGGTATGGAGAATGGAATTAGGGAAAGTTGTAGTCAGGAGAGATGTATGGGTAGTAAATCTTTACCTTCATTGAGAACTCAAAAGAAAAAGCCTAAAATTGACCCATGAAAATATAGCAGCCTAGGAACTGAAGAGATGGCTCAGCAGTTAAAGGTCCTTGCTTGCAAAGCCAGACAGCCTGGGTTCCATTCTTTAGTACCAACAAAAAGCCAGAAGTGAAAAGTGGCGAATCCATCTGGAGTTCATTTGCAGTGACGGGAAGCCCTGGCACACCTATTCTCTCTCTTTCTCTCCATCAAGTAAGTTAGAATAAGTAAAAACAAGTAAATAAATTATAAATAGCCGACTAGGCATAGTATTTGGAAATATGGAGGAAATATACAAGAAATATGCTTTTCATATGGGAAAATGGTAAGCCAGGCATGGTGAAGTGTGCTTGTGATCTGTTAACCCAGACAGGGATTAACAGTACCAGGCCTGCCTGGGTTTACATAGCAAGACCCAATCTCAACAAAAAGTCGGGTGGGGATGTAGAGCCCTTGTCTAGTATGCATGAGGCTATAAAAGAAAAAAGAAAGAATGTTTCCACTGAGTATCTTCCAGCTTGGGAGACAGGTAGGGCTCTAGTGCTCCCCCAGCATGTGGAAGACCCTAGGTTCCATCACAGCATTGCAAAAGAGGGAGGGGAGGATGGTACACAGTCTTGCAGAAGAATGGGGCCGTGTATTTTTCTTCATCTTCTTTGCTCCATTTTGAAACAAGGTCTTGCCATGTAGCCCAGGCTGGTCTGGAACTCTTGATCCTCCTGCATCAGATTTTTGGATTGGGAGTATGCCACCATCCCAACTATTCTCTTTCAGTGTAATCTTGGTAGTATTTTTAAAAACTATCATTACATATTACTTTAATTAAAACAAGAATATTTTACAGAAGCCTAGGCATTCAACTTCTATTCCCACCTGATAGTCACAGTCATAGCCAACTAAGTGCATTTTGTGGTATTTGGAGGACATATTTGTGATGAAAAAATCTCAACACTTGAATGTATACTGGCCACAGTGGTTCATGTTCTTTCTACTTACTCTGATGGCTCAGAATCATGTGAACCCACAAGGTAGAGAAGACCCTCCCCATTGAAAGAAATGACACAAAATAAGACGAAACCCCAGGCAGGAGTCACGGGTAATGTGTGAGCAAGAGATAGACAACTATCTGACACTATTTGCCAATTTATCTAGAAATTGTTCATAGTATATTAGTTACCTAGATCTGTGAAACAAATTAACCCCAAAACTTAATGGCTTAAAACAACAAGCAGTTTTGATGGGCCAGCAATACAGGAGCTGTTGAATTAAGCTCATGACTCAAACGCATGCTATTGTAATGAAGACTGAGGCTGCATTCATCTGAAGTCATCCTAGGGCTGGACCTTGCTGCCAAGGGAAATCACTCACATGTCCACTGGCAGGAGGCCTCAGCTGCCTGCTGACTGTCTTGCCATGTGGGCCTTCCCCTCGATCTGCTGATGTGGCCTCATAGCATGGAGCTGGTTTCCCCGGAGGGAGTGATCCAGGGGACAGTAAGGAGGAAACTTCAATTCTTCTTATGACCCAATTTCAGCGGTTGTATGCTGTCATGTCCACTTTAGGATGTCTAGGGAAGAGGACTTGGGCTCCATTTCTTAATGTGAAAAGTATCAACACATTGTGTATGCATTTTCACAACACTCCACGCATAAGTGTGAAAATTTAAGATAACTCCAAAATAAACTAAACTTGCCCTACCTTTTCATATCTGTCCTACTTTACACTGAGTATTAGTGACATTTCTTAGTCTTTTTTTTTTTTGGTCTCTGCTTGCCAGTCATACTGTTTGACATACTCATTCACATCTTTTACATATATAAAGATAGTAATTGATGTTAATACACACATACATGCAGATATCCAGCTTCTTTCTATTTTCAGTGTGCTAGTTATACTTATGAGCAATAGTCACAATCCTTGCGTAAGGATGCACAGGGAATAGAAGAGACACACTAAACATTTAATCACATTTATAAACATACACTTACAAATTGAGTCACATTTTCACATATTACGGACTCAGGAGGATCATCGTGAGTTAGAAGCCAGCCTGAAACTATATAGTGAATCCCAGATTAGCCTGGGCTACTGTGAGACCCTACTTTGAAAAAAAAACAAAACAAAAAGACCAATAAATAAATCAATAAATCCCCCTCTGTCTTCCTTTTCCTTCTTTGCCTCTTATTAGACAGGGTCTCATGTATGTATCCAAAGCTGACCTTGAACATGCTTTGTAGCTGAGAACAACATTAAACTTCTAATTCTCCTGCCCCCATCTCCTGGGTGCTGATTCTAGACACGCACCATTACATCTGATTTATATGTACCTAGGATCACACTTAGGTCTTCGTGAATGCTAGGCAAGCACCTATCAACTGATCTACACTGCTAACCTCTTCTTTTTAAATTTTATTTGTAAGAGAGAAAGAGAGAGTGAGCATGAGTGTGCCAAAGCCTCCTGTAAATAAACTCTAGGCATATGAGCCACTTTGTGCACCTGGCTTTATTGTGGGTACTGGGGAATCCAACGCTGGGCCCTCAGGCTTCGCAAGGAAGCATGCTTAACTGCTTAGCCATCTCCCCAGCCCTCTTTATTTCTTTCTCTTTATATATGTTGAGGTAGGGTCTCGCTCTAGCTCAGGCTGACTTGGAATTCACTATGTAGTCTCAGGATGGCCTCAAATTCACTGTGATCCTCCTACCTAAAGGTGTGTAGCATCACGTCCGACTCTACTTATTGATGTCAAGAGTAGACATTATTTGGGCCTATTCATTTAACTGAATGGGAGAAAATGACCTTTGTTCATTGTCTACTGAAAGACTCAATCATATTTAGAAAACTATAAATAGTGATAAAATAGCCACAATATTTTCTTTAAGAGATTTGACAGCCTCTGTCACACCCTATCATTAGTTTACATAATTTCGTGAGCATATGTATATTTATTCATTTTTGGGGTGCTGGGAATTAAACCCAGGTTCTCCCACAAGTTAAGCAAGTGCTCTACCAATAAACTATATACCTACCACCCAACTATCAATTAATTAATTTATTTATTTATTTATTTTTGTTGAGGTAGGGTCTCACTGTAGCCCAGGCTGACCTGAAATTTACTATGTAGTCTCAGGGTGGCCTCAAACTCACTGCCATCTTCCTACCTCTGCCTCCTGAGTGCTGGGATTAAAGGCTTGTACCACCACACCCTCCGAATATCAATTTAAAAGAATACTATTAAGTAATTCCTATGTGTAATATGTTAATACCTTTAGCTATGCTATCTGTTTTTTTAACTTTTTACTGATAGCTTCCATGATCATAGATCATAAGCCATTGTGATTCCCTGCCCACCCTCCCCATAGCTCCTATTATTTTATATTTAAGGCAACCCTTTTAGACATTTGTGTACAGCAAAGATTACGAGATTAAGCACTTTTTTTTTCAAACCACAGAAGTCTTAAATGGAGTGGGCCTCAAAGCCCCTACCTCAGCAACTTGATTTATCTTGTCCCTTCCATCTCTGCCTCTTCCTTCTAGTGGCCTTTGCCTTGTTCTGTTCCTAGAAGTGTACCAAGCTCTATGTTTGCTCTGTTCAGAGGGTTCTCCAGAAAACATAAAAACTAAAACAAACAAACCAAAAAAGCCCGACGCGGTGGCGCACGCCTTCAATCCCAGCGTCCAGGAGGCAGAGGCAGGAGGATCGCTGTGAGTTCGAGGCCAGCCTGGGACAACAGGTGAATTCCAGGTCAGCCTGGGCTAGAGCGAGACCCTGCCTCGGAAAACGAACAAACAAAAACAGAAGGAGTCTTCTCATCTCAGATACGTTCTCAGTTAATTCTCCCCACTTTATGATGTCACTGTTTTATCACCTTATGGAATTAATTCCATTCAAATAATTTTATTCTCTCCGGAAGATCATAAACCGAATGAAATTGCCTGCGTGTGCACTTGCAGGTGATAGAGCTAAAGGCGTCTGCGTGTTATGCCGGAGGCCATCCGCTTATTTTGTTATTACTCATTCCTTCGCTTCCTTCTGCGTTTGTTACCGCGCCTTCCGCGATGCCGGGAAAGCGGTGACGTCACCCCAGGCGCTCAGCAGCCGAGCCCTGCGGTACCTCGCCTGGCCTGCAGGGGGCAGGGTGGCGGGAGCCTCCGTCCCGGCACGCCTGCGCACTAGGTGAGCCCGACGCAGCTTCCGGACGAAGCGGCGCGAGGGGGCGGGCCAGCCTCGCCCCTCGCCCCGCCCCTTCCCCCGCCCGGGTGGCCATGGCCATTCCCAGCATCCCCTATGAGCGACGGCTTCTCATCATGGCGGACCCTAGAGATAAGGCGCTTCAGGACTACCGCAAGAAGCTGCTGGAGCACAAGGAGATCGACGGCCGTCTCAAGGAGCGTGAGTGAGCGCGTTCGCGAGGCCGAGCGCCCGGGCTCGCTTCTGCCTCCGGCGACGCCCGGGAACCGAGCGAGCGCCGGGGCCGCGCAGGCCTGGCTCCCGGCCGGGACAAGCGCTTTGTCATGGGCCCTGAGCCCAGGGCGCCGCGGCGCTTCGGGGAGGGTGCGGGCCGCGGGGAGCCCCACGGGCGCGGGCGCTGGAGCCCCACGGGCGCGGGCGCTGGAGCCCCACGGGCGCGGGCGCTGGAGCCCCACGGGCGCGGGCGCTGGAGCCCCACGGGCGCGGGCGCTGGAGCCCCACGGGCGCGGGCGCTGGAGCCCCACGGGCGCGGGCGCTGGAGCGGGGAGCTGTGAGCCCCCTCCTCACCTGGCTCCCCGGCTTCCAGCACACCCTAGGCACCCACTGGTTCAAGCCTCCGTGGGCTAATTAAACTGTGTGATTGTGGGGAGAGGTGCACTTGTTAACTTTATCCACACTGCTACACAAACCTTTAGAGAATGTAACTTGCAGTGCGTAGAAACGGGTATTGTCAACCAAGAAAATGAAAAAGGTACTTCGTCATTTACATTCTTTTTGTAAACATGTTACCTACCCATTACAGATTGTGTGTGTGGGGGGGGCGCGCGGTTTGATTATAAATATAACTTCTATAAACTTTTAGACAGTGAAATAGACTTATAAACTTAAGTCAAGTTAGATTCTGTCATCGTTAATGCACGAAGATTATTTATTGTTTAATATAAATTTTCAAATTATTTCAGTAAGGGAACAATTAAAAGAACTTACCAAGCAGTATGAAAAGTCGGAAAATGATCTGAAAGCCCTGCAAAGCGTTGGGCAGGTAGGTGATGCCCTTTGAGGTGATGGTACTTTGCTCTGTATTTTATCTGTTGACAAAAGTAATGCTTATTTTTTTTTAATTTCCTAGATTGTGGGTGAAGTACTTAAACAATTAACTGAAGAAAAATGTAAGTGACTCAATTGACTAGTAAAGGAAAACCACCAACATATGAAATGCTTATTGTTTTAGTGACAGTAATGCAAAGAGATATTCTTGCATATACAGGGTTTTTAACTGCTGTCTTTTTGGAGGCCCCCCAAAAAACTAAACCTCACCCCATCGGTGTATATGTATTTATGTTCTAACTGTATTTTTCAATTTGTTCTTTTTTCTTCTAGTCATTGTTAAAGCTACAAATGGACCAAGATATGTTGTAGGTTGTCGTCGACAGGTAATACTTACATTTGTGTGAGGCATTGTAACTTACAACCACACCTACCAAGAGTGGTTTGCTCAAAGTAAATTATTGTCAAAACATGAATTCCAATCATGGGCTTCAACTCTTACCGATTCCTTCCTGTATCACATTGTGTTAGTCAGACCAGCAAACTTCGAAATCAAATAATTGTAAAACTGAAAAATCATTGTATTTCAATAACTTTTTTGAAGAGGACATAAAAGTGTTAGATACTACTGGTAACCTATATTTTATATTTAAACACTCAGAAGTGCTAAAGTCTTAGATTGTACGGTTGTCTAAATTTCTATAAGAAAATGCCAACAAACAGTAGTGTCTAAAATCAACTTCTGTACACCATTCTGTTCTTTAGGAAATGTCCTTGGGTCATACACATTATAAGTTTACTGGAAGAGCTTTCTCCGATTATTTTACTGGGTTCAGGTTTTTATTGTTTTTGTTTTGAAAAATTAGGTATTGTTATGTAGCCCATGTTGTTCTGAAATTCAAGATGCTCCTAAATGCTGAGATTAGGGTGCATGCCTCCGTGCCAAGTTCAGATTTTAAAACATTGATACAACATGGCTTTAGAAGGAAATTTAATCTAATTTTGCCTAGCATATAAGTGGGTGACATATTTCTAAGTCAAATAGTCAGAGGCCTAGAAATGGGGATGTAGCTCATTGGCAGAGTCCCTAGGTTCAATTCCCAGTACCGTTCCCTCTTCCCTGGGCAAATGAAGTGTGTGTTAACAAAAGTTGGGTTGAGTGGGGGCTTTATATCTCTTTCAAGGCCCCCTGGATGCTAAAAGTTGGCATTTCTAAGATAGTTCATGATTGTATGAGGGCAGTGATATAAATGTTGAACTAGCTTGTAATTGATCTCTGTTTATCTCCTTTTTTTAAGTTCTTGCATATAAAGTTCGTTTTTAGACAACTTACATACATACACACAATGTACTATGATAGTAACCCCCTCCTGCTAGCCTGCCTCTACTGAATCCCTTTTTTCCAGCCAGTCCCTGTTCTATTTTGATATCATTATTTTCCCCTCCTTCTATGCAGGTCCTGCCACTGTGAGGTCATGACTATCTAGGCCACTTTGTGTCTGGAAGACAGTCTTGTGAGCACTCCTCCCTTTTCTTTGGCTCTTCCATTCTTTCTGCCACCTCTTGCACAATGGGCCCTGAGCCTTCGAGGGTGTGATAGAGATGTTCCACTTAGAGCTGAACACTCTACTGTCCCTTCTCAGCCCTTTGAAGAGTTTTAAGTCTCTTCAGTGGTCACTGACATCTGAAAAGAGAAGTTTCTCTAACCAAAAGTGAGAGCAGCATTAATATTTGGGCATAAACATAAGTATTTTGAGGGCAGTTTAGTGGACATAGTATATGCATTCAACCAGACAGCAGTTTCTCCTTCATGCTTATGACCTCCCCAACCAAAGGCTTTGTTACGTTTTTAATACCAAGCATGAATTCCCTTCCGAGGAGCAGACCTCAAGTCCAATCAGAGATAAGTTGGTTTCCTCCGTAACACACGTGCCACCATTTTACCAGTTGGTATATTTGGCCTGGCTGGCCAGCTGTAAAGCTTGCAGGGTTAAGAGCCCTGATGACTTTGCTCCCCCAACAGGCTGTATAGCTCTTTCCAGCATCCTGACAGCTGGTCAAGAGGGAGGAGGCATCCAGCTCAGCTCCAGCTTGATTTTTAGTGTCCTGAGAGAACTGGGTCTAACAATCTAGTTCTGGTGGGCAACCAAGAGATTTGGCAATATCCTGTAATGTTTGGGGGCATCAGGAACCTCCCTGGACTACAACTCACCGGAGGGTATTCCACCCCTGGCACTGAAACGTTCTTAGAATAGTCAATGGCTTACAGGGTACTTCTGCCCAAACTCTTTTTAAAATAAAAATATATATTTAGTGAAGAAGTAGGTTTCCGTTTACTCATCTTGACTTTTGTTAACCTCCTCCTACCACATGCTCTTCTTCCTTTGTTCCCCTGCCCCTCTACCTTCATATCTACCACATCCTCAGCCCTCTTCTCCCTGCCCTCCCTCCCCAGTGGCCCTTTTCTAGCTTACTAACATCTTTTTAAAAAATATTTTATTTATTCATTTTCAAGCAGAGAGATAGATGAGAGAGTGTGAGCGAGCACCAGGGCCACCACCTTGTGGGTCTGGCTTATGTGGGTCCTGGGGATTTGAACCGGGGCCTTAGGCACTGGAGGCAAGTGACTTAACCACTAAGCCATCTCTCCAGCCCTAGCTTACTAACATCTTAAAGTCAGTTTTTAAAGTTTAATTTATTAAATTTAGTTTTTTGGCTATTATCACTTAAGTTAGCATTCCTAAATGTGTAGATCGTTGTAAAGTCCTACAAAAGTGGGCAGTAATGTATGATTCTGAAAATGTATTGCCAATTTTTTTTCCTTGGCTTTGGGGGGGGGGGTTTCAAGGTAGAGTCTTTCTCTAGCCCAGGCTGACCTGGAATTCACTATGTAGTCTCAGGATGGCAGTGATCCTCTTATCTTTGCCTCCCAAGTGCTGGGATTAGGCATGTGCTACCGTGCCCGGCAGCAAACAATTTTTGAAACCATTGCAAAATAACCTTATTTCTGAAAGGTAACATTTTGAGTATAAAGTGAATTTGTTGAATATAATATCCGGTTTTAGTCACATAAGCTAACCATACTCTGCTATGTCAATATATTGTTCAGTCTTACTATATATATACTTAGTATAAGGTCTGCATGTAGGAAAAATATGATGATTTAAGTTTTTATTTATTTTTGTATTCATTAATATGTTAATAAGTCTCTAAGAGGAAACAGTGTTTTCCCCCTTAATCTTCTATTGTTGTTTTCCCAAAAGTTTTACTTTTTCTTTTTCCCAAAAGTTTTAATTTTCTAAATAAATTTACTCAATACACTTCTATCTTGTCTTTTCCCCAAAATTTTCACATTATTATACAGCCTGAATCAAAATAATGAACAAAATTATGTTAAGTAGTGACTTTGAAAGTAAAATCTCAAATCTAAACCTTCTTCAAAAACAAGGCCATTGTCACCTAAACATTTAAACATTGTCACTGTTTGTATCAGCGATTTCTCATTTCACGCTGAGATTATCCAAAAAAGGCATTTTTCAAGGATCACATAGAAAAGAATTTTATGTTGTTACTTTATTAGCACTTCTTTTGAAAGAGTTTAGAATCTGATATTTGTGTTCTTCGGAAGGGTAAAAATGAGTATTTGGCTTCTGAATATTAAGTTCTTGCTGGAGTAGTAGTCCCTGTTTAAAATGCTTGTTTATCAAATCCGTTTGTTTTCTAAAACTAGCTTGACAAAAGTAAGCTGAAGCCAGGAACAAGAGTTGCTTTGGACATGACAACACTGACTATCATGAGGTGAATCTTACTGTTTACTTTAACTTTTTTTTCAAAGAGGGAAGGTTTTGGGCAAAATACATGCTTTTTGAAATCACTGAAAATTTTGCCACTTCCTACTGTTGGCTTATTTATAATTAAGTATCTTTATAAGGTTGCTTATAGGTGTTTACATAAATAACTCATGTATAATGTGTCTATATGCTGGGAGAAAGTAATCTTTTGAAAGAAAAACGCATATTTTTTCATTCTAGATATTTGCCAAGAGAGGTTGATCCATTGGTTTACAACATGTCTCATGAGGATCCTGGCAATGTTTCTTATTCTGAGATTGGAGGACTTTCAGAACAGATTCGGGAATTAAGAGAGGTGAGTGCCTTCGTCTCAGACTTAATAACTAGTGCTGATTTGAGGATGCCTGAAGGGAGGATGAACTATTACATATGTGTCCAAATAGTTTCTGAAAGTTAAGAGTCATATGCTTGCTAAGAAAGGATGGACTGAATTTGTAGCTATGAAACTTACTAGTACTTATTTATTTGGAGATGCTAGAAAGATCCTACTTTCTCATGGTAAAGAAGGGAAGGGGAACTAGGGATAAATGGCAGTAGTGTTTCCAAGTCCTTGCATCTTCCATCTCAGTTGTCATTGGTGTAGTTAGGTCAGAGCACTTTGGGTAAAGTGTTAGGTGGTTTTCCCATACAGCTGGTCAAGACAGGGACCTTTGCTTTGTTTTATTTTGTTAAATTTAAGGAAAATACTGGCTGGTAGAGTGACTTAAATATTTTAAACTATTATGTGATTTGATTGAGTTAGGTCTGCCTTGTCTCAACACAGATGGCTGGCTTCTTGACAATTATCTTCAAAGCAAGTTTCACTGTCCTGTTCATTTTAGCCTAAATGTAAGCCCAAATGTTGAGAAATGAATCAAAATGCTCAGGACTGAGTAGTTTTTATGAGACTGATACAGTCTACTGTGGTAATGTGGCACCTTGTCAGTAGATCTTAGATGAGTAGTTCATTGTCATTCTTAAATCTTAGCACATTAAAAGTTTCTGAAAATCTAGGCTTGGGCTAGGGATGTAGCTCAAGGATAGAGTGCTTGTCTTACATGACAAGACCCTGGGTTCAAACCTCAGCACCAGAAAACAAGCAACAACAACAAAAAATAAAGGTTCTTTGAGTGGTTTTAATGAAGATGATGTAGGGTAGAGCAGCCCAGGAGTTAGCATTTAAACAAGCGTTCCAGGTGTTTGTGAAACCAGACTTCTCTGACCATACACAAGGACGCAGTGTCCTCCATATAAAATAAAAGCCTACATTCTCCCTCTGCTCAGTGGAAGGGCAACAAAGGGAAGAAAAATCCTTCAGTGGTTTGCTCCATTTCTTCTTCCAGGAGCACATGCACACAGACATGACTACTTTTCATCTCCAGATTCTTGAGAGGTGATCTTTGGCTTTGGCTCGTCCTGATCATCGTTATGGGCATATTTACTCCTCAGAGGTTTTTCTCGAGTAGTTGATATTGTGGATTATTTATTTAAGTTATGTAATCAGTTATAGTTTTTTTCTTCTCTAGTTTTCTTCCTGTGACTCTAGGACATTGAGAAGAGACCATGTTGTTCTTTCTGTCTGTGGTGTATGAATGTGTATGCATTCATTCAGTGCCCTGTGCACTCACTTGTGGCAGCCAGAGGAGAAAATTTGGGGTCCCCACTACTCCTCTTTTTACTTTGTGATGGGAGTCTTAGTGATTCTGGGGCTTGCCATTTGTGAGCCCCAGCCACTCCCTGGTCTCCACTCTCCACAGCACTGGGGATATGGACATGTTTGTCCACACCCAACTGTTTACATGGGTTCTGGAGATTGAAACTCTTGGAGTCTCATGCTTGCTTAGGGAGTGCACTTCACTTCTGAGCCATCTCGCCAGGCCTCCATATTGTGCTTTTATGCCTATCATGTTACATTACAAACACAGAAAATTTTATATGCCTTTTCTCTTAGTGGCATTATGATATCAAAGTCATTTGTTATTATGTTGTGTTATATTCTCATGCATATTATTACATGATTACTTTATTGTTGCTATTGTTATTACTGTTGTTTGCTACTAAGCGTTGAACCTAGGGCTTAGCACTCTACCACTGAGATATATATATATATATATATATATATATGCCTCTCCTTTTTAAACTTTTAGATAGGGTCTTGTTAAATTATTCAGGCTGGGCTTGAATTTGTAATCCCTCCTGCCTCAACCTCCAGTAGTTAGGATTAGGCATGTGCCACGAGGCCCAGTTTTGATATATATATATATATATTTTTTGTTAATAGTGCAATTTTTCATTGAGGTATCATTTACATTTGGAACATTTCAGATTTAATTATATATTTCAACTATGTCTTTAAAAAATACACACACACGCACATACATATGTGTGTGTGTCTGACTTAAAAATTTTAGATTTAAGAGATCAATCCACTTAAAGAAAATCTAATAATTTAAATTGTTTTGTATAGGATGGATGGATTATAATACATATACCTATATTGCTATTAGGCTTAATATATTTAAAAGTTTGTTAAAATATCCTTATTTTTTTTTTTTTAAGAAACATGCAACTTCTCTTCTAGGTAATAGAATTACCTCTTACAAACCCGGAATTATTCCAGCGTGTAGGAATAATACCTCCAAAAGGTTGTTTGCTTTATGGACCTCCAGGTTGGTACCACATTTTTTCTATCACAGTAATAAGTGAGTCTCAGTCTCTCAATCTCTCTCGCTCTAGCCCAAGGTGGCCTTGAACTGACTGCGATCCTCCTACCTCTGCCTCCTGAGTGCTAGGACTAAAGGTGTTCACCTCCAAGCCCAGCTATAAATAAGTGAGTATGGAGCCAGGCGTGATGACACGTGCCTTTAATCCTAGCACTTGGGAGGCTCAGATAGGAGGATTTCAGGAGTTGCAGGCCAGCCTGGGGCACAGAGTGAGCTTCAGGTCTGCATGGACTGAATAGAAAAACCTTCTTTAAAGAAAGATGGGATTTGATATGGCTAATTATAACCTCCACTTTTCTATGAGTGAGAATGGGAGAATGCATCTGCTCATCTCTCAGGCCTTGTGATTCCATATTTCTCCAATGAGATGCCTTTATGGAAGGTCAAAACAACTTGTGTGAAACAAAGATGGAATTTGACTCTTCCCTATTGTTGGCATCTGCACTAATGGTACAAAGACAGTGGGGGTAAAATTGCTTAGCAACATAGTGTGAATCAGGTGACAGCAACATGCAACAGTGCTGGTAGTCATTGCGTTTTTGACTGCCACAAGACAGGTTCACATTTATTTATTTATTTATTTATTCATTCATTCATTCATTCAAGGTGGGGTCTCACTCTAGCCCAGGCTGACCTGGAACTCATCTATATTCCCAGGCTGGCCTCAAATCATTTGAGATCCTCCAACTCTGCTTCCCCATTGCTGGGATTAAGGGCATGTGCCATCATGCCCAGCTAACTTCACTTTTTTTTTTTTTTTTTTTAGTTTCATTTTTAAATGTTGGCAGTGAAGCAGTAAAAATTATTAATCTTTTTAAATCTATCCTAGAAAGATATATTGTGTAATGAAATGGAAAGAATTTCTTCACGTTGACATGTTAAAAAGTATAGTTGTGAGCTGGAGTGATGGTTTGGCAATTAAAGGCACTTCCTTGCAAAGCCTGTCAGCCTTGGTTAATTCCCCAGTACCACATAAAGCCAGGTGCTCAAAATGGCACATGCATCTGGAGTTGTTTGCAGTGGCAAGAGGCCCTGGCATGCCCATTTTCCCCTCCCTACCTCTTCTTGCAAATTATTAAAAATACTTTTTAAAAAAGTATAATCATATTTAGGAAAAGCACTCATTTAGTGTTTTGAGTTGCCAGCCAATTCAGATGCTTTTCAAAGACTTTGCTGATAAGATGTGTAGTATTATCAGTAGATGTGTTTTTGAATATTTAGAATGAAAACATTTATATTTGCATAGCTCACTGAGTTAATAGTTTCTAACCAATGATTGGTGTTAAAAATAAAATTATTTAGTATGCAATATAGACCAAAGTTTTTTAATGTAGCATGTTTCTATTATAGTTCATGTTATAAGTGGGATTAGACTTAATTCTAAAGAATAATTCAATGTGATTAAAATTTTAAGATAAAGAGCTTCAATTTCCCATTTTAGAGAATGGCTGTTAAAACATGATTGAAATATTCAGATAATAAGTGCTGCCAAAGATATAGAGAAAATTGAAACCGTGCATTGTCCACAGGAATGGACATTATTAGCAGCCAATTTTTAGAAAACAGAATGAGATTCCTCAGAAAATTTAAAAATAGAAGTACCATGTGGTCTGACAATCTCACTTCTGAGTATGAGTATATATTGGAATCAGAATTTTAAAGAGATTTGTACACTCGTGTTTATTGCAGTACTGTTCACAATGGCCCAGATAGGAAAACAATCTAAGTCTTTATTGTCTTAGGAATGGGTAAAGAAAATGTAGTGTATACACAGTGAAATAAAATGTAGTTTTCAAAAAATATTTTTGTGTCATGTGACAATGTGAAAGAATCTAGAAATTATACAACGTGAAATAAGCCAGATAAGAAAGACAAGTAGCACATGATCTCACTTATATGTAGAATTTCACATTGTTGAACTCCTAGGAGAGAGTGGGATGGTTACAGAGGCTGAGGAAAGAGGGACAGGAAGAATTGACAGAATGCTATGGGATATGTTAGCTATTAGTGTATTAGCTACTTCAAAATTGCTAAAATTGCTTAAATATTCTCACTGCAAAGCAATAAATATGAATTGATGGATATGCTAATTAACTTGATTTAATCATTCTACAATGTAAACATGTCAGTGCTACATTTTAGATGTATACAGTTACCAATTAAGTCAGGAGGGATGTTTTAAATAAAATTTGAAATTTTAATTATTTTTTGAAATTTTAATTATTTTTTGTAATTTTAATATTGAAGGTAGAAAAGTACTTTAGAATTTTATTTTTAGTTTTTAGACAAATTATGCTATCCTCGAACTTCTTGTGTGGCTGAGGATAACTTTGAGTTTTTGATCCTCCTGCCTCTATCTCCTGAGGACCAGGATTATAAGCATGCGCTGCTGCACCTAGTTTATATGGTATTGAAGGTGAGCCAGGACATTATGCGATGCCAAGCAAACTCTACCAACTGAGCTACATCCCAAGATAATTGTAAATTTTAAATGAAAATTCTATTTAGGATTGTTTTTAATTTTAAAAAACTTACTAACAAAATAATTATGTTCTTAAAAGACCTGAAAATTTGTACTACTTTTAATCTAATTTTGGTATTCTTAGGCACTGGAAAAACTCTTTTGGCACGAGCTGTTGCCAGCCAACTGGACTGCAACTTCCTAAAGGTATAGGGGAGAATCTTTTGTAATTAAATATACATTTAAAAAATTGAAATGAAATTTTACTTGAATTAGTTCATACTTATCTTAATTTTTTTCCTTTGACTAGGTTGTATCTAGTTCTATTGTAGACAAGTACATTGGTGAAAGTGCTCGTTTGATTAGAGAAATGTTTAATTATGCCAGGGACCATCAGCCATGCATCATTTTTATGGATGAAATAGATGCTATTGGTAAGACTAACATCTTTTAAAATTTATCTTAAAAATATATTTTTTAACATCTTTATTGTCAATAATCAGATACATTGAGCAAATCTTGTGGTGGTACCCTCATTTCCCTTCTTGTCCCCAACCCACTGGGGTCCCTTCTCGGTGGGCATACTGGATCAGTCCATGGGATAGAGGGTTATGAATTGTATAAGAGGTAGCCAGATTATTTTCTTTGTGTGTTGTTGCTGGGGGAGGGGGTGTCTCTGGATATTGAACATGTTGGAGGAAGTTTTTTTAAAAAATCTGAACCAGGTGTGGTGGTGCACCTGTTAATCCCAGAACTCCAGAGGCAGAGGTAGGAGGATCCCTGAATTTGAGGCCAGCCTGGGATTAGAGTGAGTTCCAAGTCAGCCTGGGCTAGAGTTAGATCCTACCTCAAGAAAAGAAAAATCTGAATGAACTTTTGCTTAATCTGTAATTATGATTTGTATGAAGTAGATTCCACAGTGAATTTGATATTACCAGAGTATTGCCTTACTGGATATTACTTAAATGATTAGAAAGCCTAGCCAATTTTAACAAAGTAGCCGTTGACATTGACAAAATGAGAAACGTTATACCAAAACTATTTCTAACAGTGTAATTCTTACTTAATTTTCATTTTGGTACTGTGGTTGGTTAGTTGGTTGGTTGGCTTTTTGAGGTCTTACTCTAATCTCGGCTGATCTGGAATTCACTATGTAGTCTTAGGGTGGCCTCAAACTCATGGCAATCCTCCTACCTCTGCCTCCCAAATGCTGGGATTAAAGGCATGCACCACCATGCCTGGCCTTCATCTTGATACTTTTAACCCTACAATTTCATTTTTTTTAAAATGGTGGCAAAGAATAAAAAAGTAATGCATATACATTTTCAAATCTGTTATTTTAGGTGGTCGTCGGTTTTCTGAAGGTACTTCAGCTGACAGAGAAATACAGAGAACATTAATGGAGGTAATACTTGGTAAAGTGGGTTTATGTAAAAAGTTACTTATTGGGCCGGGTGTGGTGGCGCACGCCTTTAATCCCAGCACTCAGGAGGCAGAGGTAGGATGATCACCATGAGTTCAAGGCCACCCTGAGACTACATAGTGAATTCCAGGTCAGCCTGGGCTAGAGTGAGACCCTACCTCGAAACCCCCCCCCCAAAAAAAAAGTTACTTATTAATTAAAAAACTGAACATGGCTTAGATGTACATGTATGGAAAATTCATATGATTCCCTACAAATATGCACAGTTCTTGTGTTTTTATTTATCAGTTAAAGAGGGAAAACAAGAGAAAATAGTAAAAAAAAAAATCAGGTATCTAAAAGATTCTGTTGGTATATATCTGTACTGTTCTGTTTTTGAATTAATCTACTCTTCAGATACATAGCTTACAAGCTTACCAATGTGGCCTTGTGCTAGTTTTGTTAAAACATCCTATTAGATTGTTAGCAATTAATGAGTTGCAGTTATGTTTAAGACTGACCTAAAAACAATTATACTACCTTTAATGCTTAATTGCTAAAGATAAAGAGGCAATTCAATAGTTTTGATAATTGAAGCTAGGTGGGCTAGAAGAAGGTCCATAAAGCTTTTCTCTGTGTTATCTTTTCCTTATTCAAACTTCTGTGAAAGTGAAGGTAGTGCCATCCTAAGTATTCCTACTTCTGCAAAGAGACACTGGGTGACATAGGTAATGCATTTCTAATTCTTTCTCATTGTGTATTTGAAAATCACTGAATAAATTATACTGTTTTGCTCACCACAGAACAAAACATTTGTTGTTGTTTTTGGTTTTTCGAGGTAGGGTCTCACTCTAACCCAGGCTGACCTGGAATTCACTATGTAGTCTCAGGGTGGCCTTGAACTCATGGTGATCCTCCTACCTCTGCCTCCCGAGTGCTGGGATTAAAGGTGTGCGCGCCCAGCTGTTGTTGTTTGATGCTGGCAAAAATCTCCCTATACAGGCCTAAATGGCCTGGTACTCCTAAGTAGAACAAGTGGCCTTGAACTTGGGCAGTCCTGCCTCTGCCTTAATGTAGAAACTTTAAATTGAAGGGCCAGTGATATAACTCAGTTGGTAGGAAATTTGCCTTGCATGTCCAAAGTCTGGATTTGATCCACGGCACTACATAAACTGGGTGTGGTGAGTACTTCCAGCACTCAGGAGAGTCAGGAGGATCAGAAATTCAAAGTCATCCTGGACTTACATATCTAGCAAGAGGCTAACCAGGCATGCATAAGACCCTGTCTCAACAACAAAACCAAAGCACCTTAAATTCCTTAAATTGAAATCTTTTAGAACAACACAAATGTTAGTTTTATTCATATAACTGACAGAGTTATTTTAAAAATTTTTGTTTTGGGGTGCCAAGGACTTAGACATGTTAGGATGGTGTTCTACCACAGAGCTTTATCCCAAACACATTTTAGTTTTTGAAACAAGGTCACACTATGTTGCTCAGCTTGGCCTTAAACTGACAATCCTGCTTTAGTCTCCCTGGTGCTGGGATTACAGGTTTGTTTCCTTCCCCCACCCACCCACCCAGCAAGGCCACCTTGAGACTACAGAGTTCCAGGTCAGCCTGGGCTAGATCAAGACCCTACCTCAGGAAAAAAAAAAATACCAGCAGCATAAACCTTTCCATGCACAGTGACATAAAATGTATTGCCTAAAGATAGATGGATGACCTTCACAATGGTCATTTGATTGAATTCTTTTTCTGTGTGTGTTTGTGGGGTTTTTTTTCCCCTTTTTTTCTCTCACTTTAGGTTTGGGTCTCACTCTAGCCCAGGCTGATCTGGAGTTCACTATGTAGTCTCAGGGTGACCTCAAACTTACAGCAATCCTCCTACCTGGTTTTTTCTTTTTAAATGGTCAGACTGTTTTGTTAAACCTGTTTTAATTTTTTAATATTCTTAGTTACTAAATCAAATGGATGGATTTGATACTCTGCATAGAGTTAAAATGATCATGGCTACAAACAGACCAGATACACTGGATCCTGCTTTGCTACGTCCAGGAAGATTAGATAGAAAAATACGTGAGTTATGATTCTTTACCTGCTCTTTTGGTCAATTTTTGTCTTCATACTTAACCCTCACTCTTTAAAATAACTATTACAGAATAATTTCTTATATTTTCAGACATTGATTTACCAAATGAACAAGCAAGATTAGATATATTGAAAATTCATGCAGGTCCCATTACAAAGCATGGTGAAATAGGTAAGGAAGTAACCTATTTTATGTGTATGTACATCTGATAAAGCAAAATGCTTTTGTATTGTTGTTGGCCTCCCAAATCTAGTTTTAATTCTACATTTATAAATGTTTATTGAGAATGTGATGAATTCTAGGAATTACAATTTATGACTTTAGAAAATTTCTGTTCTTGTCAGGAAAAAGATCTAAAGTAAGTAAAATATGTAGCATATTAGATTATAATAAGTAGCATAGAAGAAACTAGCACAAGAAAAGGAGGATAAGAAATGCCATGAGCAAACTTTGAAATAGGGAAAGACTTACCAAGGTCTTCATTTGATAAAGGAGCAGCAGGCTCAAAGGCCCTGGAGCCGGTGACAGAAGGCCAGGGTGTCTGTGGCAGAGTAAACAGTATTTAGTAGCATGTGAAGTCTTAGACCAGACTGTAGAACCTTACTAGAGATCACCATGTAGGGATTTTGACTTTTATTTTCTTACTACTTAACTGAGACTTTTGGTAATGAGGGTGTCATTGGAGCCTTGTGAACAAGGGAATGATATTATTTCACTTTCTGTTGGTTTTAATGTTTTACTATAGAAAATTAAAAGTACAACCAGGAGTGGTAGCTCATGCATTGTAGTTCCAGGGCTCAGGAGGCAGAGGGTGAGTGTTCACAGTCAGCCTGAGTATAGCAAGACCCTGTCTAAAGAAAGGCCCTTCCCAGCCCAAAGGAAAAGAAGATAGTGTTTATTGTTTTAAAGGTTGTGCAGCCAAAAAAGTTAGCCATATTAGTTTTTCTTTTGTGTAGCTACCAATAAAGTATGTGTTAAGGTTAATTTAAAGGTTATATTTTTCTACCTTACTCATTTAGTCTTATTTTTGAGTATGTGCCTTTAGGAGCAAAACAGTCAAAATAATATATGAAGGAATATTTAGGTAGTTTTTCCTGATGACCCACTTCTGTTTCAGTAATTACCCCTGGCCAGTCTTGTTTCATTTGTGACCTACATCCTTTTTTTTACCTTTCCTCTGGATTTTTCATGGTGTGCATACCATTTCATCCATGACTATTTTAGAATTTAAATTATTTTGATGGAATGTTGGGGATAAATCATATAGGGGTAAGTATAGATGTAAGAGGTTCATTAGGAAGTTATTTCCATAATCCAGGTAAAACAGAATCATGGCTTGGTCCAAGGTGATAGTGAAGTTATCTTTTTTTTTTTTAATCCCCTCCCCAGATTTATGGAGGGCTAAAGTAGTTTTTTTTTTTTGTTGTTGTTGTTTATTTTTGGTTTTTCGAGGTAGGGTCTCGCTCTAGCCCAGGCTGACCTGGAATTCACTCTGTAGTCTCAGGGTGGCCTTGAACTCATGGCGATCCTCCTACCTCTGCCTCGATCTTCCTACCTCTGCCTCCCAAGTGCTGGGATTAAAGGCGTGCACCACCATGCCCGGCTTAAAGTAGTTTAAATAAGGCTCTGACTGTATTTTGAAGATAAGGTGGAGGGCTAATGAATTGGATGTGGAATGTAGAGGCTGAGTAGGGGGATCAAAGTGAGTTCAAGGCCAGCCTGGGCTACAGAATTCAGTTCCAGGTTAGCCTGGGCTAGAGTGAGACCTTCACATCTTTTTTGGCCGTGTGTGTTCATGTGTGGGTGCAGGTAAGCATATACCATGGAGTCATATGGAGGTCAGATGACAACCTCAGGTGTCAGTCTTTGTCTTCCACATTGTTGGAGGCAAGGTGTCTCAGTGTACACTGCTGCGTTCTCCAGGCTAGCTGGCCCATGAGTTTCTAGAGGATTTTCCCGCCTCTGCCTCTCATCTCCACATAAGAGCACTAGAATTATAGAGACATGTCTATAATTCTATAACACATATCCACCTTTACCTGGGTTCTGGGGATCTGAGCTCAGATACTCTTGCTTGCATGGCAAGCGCTTTATCCATTGAACCATCTCCTCAGCCCAAGGGTTTTAGGAAGCAAGCTCAGACTGGCCAGGAACTTATGATCTCTTGAACTCTTCCTTAGTGCTTAGAGTATAGGAGGGCACCACCATTCTCTGCTCTTAAAGTTAGTTGTGGATGTTACTGGTTTATTCATGGGTATGTGGAATCCAAGTTACTTTATCAAATGTCACCCTAGCACCCAGGTTAAAGTTTTAATCATAGTTTAGTAGTTTTGCTGCATTTAAAAGCCTTGGTATTTCTGATATTAAAATTTCAGCGGTATATCTCTTTTGTTCTGGCTAACTTCACAGTATTTTTAGTTTTCAGTTACTAATGCTATAAAATAGTGCCAGAGATGATGCTAATAAAACAATTCAAAATAGTTGCATTTTCCCTGTGGACAAAAATCAAGAATGTATCTGTTATTTTAAATTTCTTTTAAACTAATTTCCAGTATCTTTTCCTAAACAGATTATGAAGCAATTGTTAAGCTTTCAGATGGCTTTAATGGTGCAGACCTGAGAAATGTTTGTACAGAAGCAGGTAAGAGTATAAAGTACATCTTTACCCTTGATTTTGATGTTTTAAATTTGTTAGCAGTTTGAGGTTTGTGAGTTTGTCTAAAAGCAGAACCTATACCTTAGAAGAATTTCTGTGTATGGCTAGCATCACTTAGATGTCTAAGGGTTCCCTTTTTACATCCTTACAAGTGTCTTTAAGGGTTTGTAATAATAGCCATTTTTATAGGGGTAAGGTGATGTGTCACTGTGATTTTGAGTTGTATATTTTACAAAATTTATCTTAATCATATTTTAAATAAAAAGCTATAGCTTAAGTAGGTTAACATTTTAGCTTCTCAGGCTTAGCAGTTAAGGCATTTGTGTGCAAAGCCTAACAACCTGAAGTTGATTCCTCGGGACCCACATAAAGCTAGATGAACAAAGCGATGCATGCATGAGGAATTCGTTTGCAGAGGTTGGAGGCCCTCCACACCCATATTCTCTCTCTCTCTCTCTCTCTCTCTCTCTCTCTCTCTCTCTCTCTCGAAAAAAAATTAAATTAGCTTCTCAAATGGATGGAACATTCACATCTGGAGTTGTGAAGAAATTCTTATTTAGTTTTCTTTTATTTAGACTTCAAGCCTTTTAAGCATTTTTTTTCTGTAAGTTAAAATATATTCAATTATAGTTGTTTTCAACACTTGCCTTGGCATTTTTTCCTTTTTGAATTAGAATGTATCATTTTGACAGATGTTTTATGAAACTAACATTGATTTGAAAACTTGTTTATGAAAATAATGTACTTATGTTAGTGATAGTTGCTTAAACTAGTTTTGAAATTCATTATTTAAAAAAAAAATCAGCCATTTCTGTTCACCTGATTTCAAGGACAACATGGATCTATTTTCAGGGCTAGAGAGATGGCTCAGCAGTTAAGGCACTTGCCTGCAAAAACTAACAACACAAGTTTGATTCCCCAGTGCCCATGTAAAGCCAGATGCACAAAGGGGTGCATGCTGAAGGCACTGGTGCACCCATCCCCCCTTTCTCTCCCTGGCACAAAAAGGGGAACTCCCCCCCCCCCCAAGAAATAGAGTATGTATTTTTATTTTTGTACTTAAATAGATATATAAGGGAAAGTTAGTAAGGAGCCCTTGAAATCTGTTGCTACCCCTTCATGTTTTGTAAACAGAAGTAAAAATTCTACTCAGTGGAGGCTGAGGCAGGAGGATCATGAATTACAAGCCAGCATGGGCCTCATAGTGAGACCTTGCCTCAAAAAAAAAAAAAAATTAAAGCCGGGCATGGTGGCGCATGCCTTTAATCCTACCACTCAGGAGGCAGAGGTAGGAGGATTGCTGTGAGTTCGAGGCCACCCTGAGACTACATAGTAAATTCCAGGTCAGCCTGGACTAGAGCAAGGCCCTACCTCAAAAAAACAACAAAAAAAAAATCAATACAAGCAGATGTTGTTTTGAGATATTACTAGTAGAATTCATTTTATTAGTAGGCAATGATAATTTTTATTATTATAAATGTAGAGCTGTCTCAAAATCTGGAACCCATATCTATAACATAGTAAATGTTGAAAAAGAAACAATTAAAAAAGCCTTTACTCATTCGGGTGTGGTGGCATGCCTTTGATCCGTGTACTTGGGAGGAAGAGGTAGGAGGTTCACCCTGATTTCAAGGGCACCCTGAGACTACATAGTGAATTCCAGGTCAGCCTGGACAGACCCTACCTCGGGGGATCATTTGTCAAGTAGTATATTAGAAGTAAGTTGTGAATGTCTTGAAAGAGCATTGGGATTGTATTCTTTTTCTAATACCTGACTGGAGTAGCCTAGGGGAAGAAGAAGGTTCTTTTTGTCCATCATGCCAAGCTTTGCTACGGCTTTTTCACCTGCCATGAAGTGGTGCCATCCACATTCAGTATGGGTCTTCCCTTAAACTCTGGAAACACCATCACGGACCGACCCAGGCTCCTATAGATGATTCCAAATCTAGCCAAGTTGACAATGGACATTAGCCATGACAAACAGGGATGTCAATCCGTGGTGGAGTGCTTGGCTAGCATGTGCAAGTCCCCAAGTCTGCCAAAGAAAGATAAAAGAAAAACAAAAACTGAGTTATGCTACTTGAATATTTTGAAACTTTTAGTCATAAAAGTATCAGATTATACACAAATAAGTTAAATTGCAATACATGAGTAATGGCTTTGATATTTTGTTAAAGCTTATCTCTGACTTTCTATGATTACCCATTCTCTAAACCTTGGTTATTAACAAATAATGTTCATCAAAATGACTAGAGGTTGATTTTTTGGTTCGTTCCTGCATTTCTGGGGACTCAGGACCTTGCATATGTTAAACCAGCACTCTACTACTGAACTCCAAGCCTAGCCCAGGTGTTTGGTTTTTACTAAGAACTACCAGTGGGCACAGAGATGATCCAATCCAGATTGAAATACGATGTCACCTGCTTTGGTTTGAAAAATAATGCTCACTCTCACTGTGCAAATTAACTGAACAAAGACAGTGGTTTTTTAAAGATATATATATATATAATATAATATATATCAGAGAGAGAGAGGCAGATAGAGAGTGAGAATGGGTGTGCCAGGGTCTCTAGCCATTGCTAACAAACTCCAGATACTTGTGCTACCTTGTGCATCTGGCTTTAGGTGGGTTCTGGGGAATCGAACCTGGGTTCTTACGCTGTGCAGGCAAATACCTTTGTTGAGCCATCTCTCCAGCTCAAAGATAGTGGTTTTTAACATATTAGAACTATACTGGCTCAAAAGTAGTGAATCTAGGCTCCTGCACTTTTATTCCATGGAGTGGGATTATTTGGTTCCCGTTTTCTTTGTCTTTTGAGATAGGGTCTTGCCTTGTTGCCCAGGCTAGCTTCAAATTCACAGTCTGTCAAGTGCTGGGATTATAGGCATGTACTACTACTTGCTTTTCTTATAATGGATCTATAATTCACAGATGATCTGCAGCAGTCTTATTTTGTTCCCTGCAGGTATGTTTGCAATTCGTGCTGATCATGATTTTGTAGTTCAGGAAGACTTCATGAAAGCAGTCAGAAAAGTGGCTGATTCTAAGAAGCTAGAGTCTAAATTGGACTACAAGCCTGTGTAATTCACTGTAAGGAGTTTGATGGCTGCATGACAGACATTGGCTTAATGTAAAAATAAAGTTAAGGAAAATAATGTATGTGTTGGCATTGATCTTATTAAGTGAATAAAAATATGTATGATTAACAATAAATACTATGTAATTTAGTAATTCAGCTTCTAAGATTGGTACAGAAGAAATTTGTATGTAAATGTTGTATTTACTGCAGCAGTATTTACAAAAGACGTGTCAAAGCTTTTCATATTTGCTTTGTGAGCATTTTGTAAAACATTCAAAATGGTTTGAGATAGTATGAGAGAGCATTTCTTATGACTTATTTTATATTATTTGTGTTCCTCATCCTAAAAAATTGAATAAAATCTGTTTTAGTTGTTCTATACCAGTTCTTGTCTCTTCCAAGAGTGCATTTGTTGTCATCCTTTTGGTTCCTCAGGAAGGCAGCTGTTTAATAGTCCAGATGGAGTAGAAATTTAAGATAGAGTTTTGAATGTTATTTTAAAATGGTACCCATAGAATTAAATAATCCTGGATGTATATGTGTGTATCTCCAGAAAGTTTTTACTTACGCTTTTTTACTTACTGCAATTAGGCTTTTGATAATTAATTGAAAAAGTCCGTGTACATTTAAAACTCATTAAAAATTCTTATTGAAAGTAGTTTTTTAAAAACTTAAATTTATTTATTTGAGAGAGAGAGAATATGGGCATGCCAGGGGCTCCTGCTGCTGCAAATGAACTCCAGATGCATGTGCCACTTTGTGCATCTGACTTTACATAGATAATAAGGAATCATACCTGAGTCCTCTGGCTTTGCAAGCAGGCACTTTTAACCACTAAGCCATCTCCCCAGAACCTAAAAGTAATTTTTAAAAATATTTTTTATTTATTTGTAAGTAGAGAGAGAAGGGGGTAGTAGACTTTCAAGGGCTTTTAGCCTCTGCAGACAAACTCCAGATGCATGCATCACTTTGTGCATCTGGCTTTACATGGGTACTAGTGAGCCAAACCCAGGCCATTAAGGCTTTGTAGGCTAGTGCCTTAACCACTGAGCAACCTCTCCAGCTCCCTAAAAGTAACTTTCAATAATAAATGTGACTTGTTGGGTGTGAAATAGTACTTCCCTTATGAGAATGTTATGGCCCAGATCTTTCAAAAAAAATTCTCATGTAGACACACAATTTTGAACATAACTATAATTTCAGATTTCTTATCCCCCAAGCTCACTCATGAACATTGTAAATTTCTATAGATACCAAGCCTAGAGTGTCTCTTGTAGTGGTAGTTAATGTCATAAATATCCTTAAAAAGTTCTGTTAGCTATATACATTTCTTTTTAAATTTCATGTGGGCAATAAAATATATCAGTTGAGATTATTTTATAATGGTGCTGTTTAGCAAAAAGGCATTCAACTTCAGTTTCATAAATAAAGAATCCACCATATGTGATCTGGGTAATTACAGAATTATTCTAAAGATTAAAAACTTATGGGCCTGGAGAACTGGCTCCCAGTTAAGGTGCTTGTCTGCAAAGCCTAAGGGCCAGGGTTCGATTCCCCAGTTCCCACGTAAAGCCAGGTGCACAAGGTGGCACATGTGTCTGAAATTTATTTGCAGTGGCTGGAGGCCCTGGCATACCCATTATCATCTCTCACACTGCCTATCTCTCTCATAAATAAATAAGTAAATAAATAAATAAAATATTTAAAAAACTTATTAGCTGGGTATTCTGTGCCTTTTGTAATTTTTCTTTAAATATTTCAATTTTCTTTTTTCTTTTTTTTGAAGCAGGTTCTCACTCTAGCCAGGCTGACTTGGAATTCACTCTGTAGTCCCAGGCTGGTCTCAGACTCAAAGCTCCTCTGCCTCCCAAGTGCTGAGATTAAAGGTGTGTACCCCACGCCAGGCCTTTGTAATTTTTAAAGCTAGTAAATAGTTTACTGATAAAGAATTGGAGTACTCAAGTTGGCCTTAGATGATTCAAGGTTCTATGTTTGAGCTGTTTGTTACATATATTTGACAATATAAAAAGTCCAATATCCATTTGGCTCTTTTAGGTATTGTAACTTGCGTTTTGTTAATGTTGCCATTATATTTTTGTGTTGGTTTTTTTTTTGTGTGTGTGTTTTTGCTATGATTTTTGCATATGCATAGTAGTATATGTGTTTTTCCTGTTTTCTATACCTGTTTTTCCTTGTTATATGATCTTTATTCAGAGCTGCTATTTGTCAGCAAGAGTAATTATCCATTCTCCACTGGAAGTACTGATGTGGTCAGGCCCAGCTATTTGCTATGCTCTAGAGATTTGAACTTGAGTCTCAGGTACCCTTTAGATCCTCATGCTTGTACACTGGAAGCATGCTTAGTCACTAAACCATTCTCTGCAGTGTTTTTCTTTTCTTCTTTTTTTTAATCAACACAACTTTAGTTGCATCACTTGGGCTGGAGAGACAGGAGGATCAGAGGTTCCACATCATCCCTAAGCCACTTAGCAAATTTAAGTCCAGTCTGAGTTACATGAGTTCCCTTTCCTAAAAAATTAGAAAACAAAATAAAGGAAAAACAAAACAGGATACCACCTCCCTATTCCCCAAGAAAGCATATACCTAATCTTTAATAACAATATATTTTTTATTTAAAGAATTTAAAACTTTATTACTATTTGCAAGCAGGGAGAGAGGGAGGAAGGCTGGGCATGCCAGGGCTTCCTGCTACCTACCTCAAACTCTAGGTGTGTGCACCACTTGAGCATCTGGCTTTATGTGGGTCCAGGGGATTTGAACCTGGGCTGTTAGGCTTGCAAGCAAGTATCTTCACCACTAAGTTATCTCTTCAGCTCTTAACACAAATTCCTTTTAGAAAGATACTGAAAGTCATGTAGTTTAAAAATGTGGAAATATTAAACCCTAAGGGAGAAATCTTAGTAAATGTGTACAATGTGCTGAATGAGCTATCATTTCCATTTCTTTTTGTGTTTTTCAAGGTAGGGTCTCTACCCCAGGATGGCTTTGAGCTCCTTGTGGTACTCTTACTTCAGCCTCCCTGGAGGAGTGCTAGACCACACTCAGCATAATCTTAAAATTTTTTTAGGTATTCTAAACAAATTTCCAAGTATTATTTATTTGAGAGAGAGAATAGACGTGCCAGCCACCTGTGACTTACAAACTCAAGGCGCATGCATCACTTTTGTTTCTGGCTTTACATGGATACTGGGGAATCGAACCCAGGCCTTCAGGCTTTAACTTTGGAGTCCTCTCTCCAGCGCAGGTATTCTTAAAAAGCCATCGTTTCCATTATTTGAAGGTGATACATGTTTCATTTTCGGTGTCATCTAACATGACTTTCAACTGATCCCTTAACTACAGTTTCGGTTATAATTTCCCCAAAAATTGCTCAGAATCCTCAGGGGGGAGAAACTAGCTTTTCTTTTGATTGCCAGTTTCTGTAGTGTGGATATTTTGCCTGATGAGTCCGGTTTGGGAAGGGCAGGGCTGGCTTGGTCGTGACATCCCAGGGAGGGCCTTTGCCGAGACCACCCCTCCTCCCTCCATCCCGCCCCGCCCCTCCACGGCCCCGCCCCCGCCCCTCCCCGCCCCCGAGGCCAGCTGCCGAGGCCCCGCCCTGCGGCTGCGCTCTGGAGGAGGGGCGTAGCCGAGGCGCGCTGACACATGGCGGCGGGGGGGCGGGCCATGGACGAGCGTGGGCTGGGATTGGCTGGGCGGCGTGGGTGGAGGGGCGGGGCCGGGGGAGACGGTTGTAGGGCTCGAGCCGGCGGCGGATCCTCGGCCGCCTGAGGGGCGCGGAGACTCGGCGGAGGGGGACGGCGGCAGCATGGCGGCCGGCTCCGCGCCGCCCTTCCCACCTCTTCCCGGCTGTCGCCGCCGCCGGGATCCCGCGGTCCGCGAGTGTTAGTGGCGAGCCTGTCGGTCGACGGGCCCTGCTTCCTGCGGCCGCCGCCAGCTCGAGGGAGGGAGGGAGACCCACCCACGCGCGGCCCTCCCGCCGGCCGCGGGCCCCGGGGCCATGGACGACGTGAAGCTAGAGTTCCCCGTGCTCCCGCCGGGCAAGGACGACGCCGAGGTGGGTCCGCCGGGGGCTCCGGGCTCGGGGTCGGCCGGCTCCCGGAGGCGGAGGCGGCCGGAGTCGCGCGAGGTGGAGGGTTAGTCTGGGGGTCGTGGGTGCCCTCGTGGGACGCGTGGCCCCGCGCGTGGACGGGACCACCGATAGCTTCCACGAAGTTTTGTTTGTTAGGCTTCTGGGCGGAAAGAACTGTGACCCACAGCATAAAATGTCACAAAGGTGTCTCTGTGGAATCTGAAAACTCGAATCCGAAATGTTGCCCTAAAGACGAAAGTTCCTGTTGAGAACCAGATTCTGGAAAGCTTGCTGTGGTCTCCCGCTTTCCTCGCTCGGGTCCTCCCTCGCCTTACGTTTCTATTAAGAATGTTTTACATTGAAAACGATGTTAGCTGGAGGCTAAATTAGTAATAGGACAAAAACTCACAGTGCTTTGACAGGATCAGGAAAGAAGTAGAAACCTTCTGTAGAGTTTTAAATGCCCCAAAGGCGATGAGAGCCGCCCCTTGGTGCACGCCTGTAATTCTGGGGTGGTAGAGGCCAGCCTGAGCTACGTGAGACCCTGTCTTTAAAAAAAAAAATTGTGGGTGGGAATGGGAAAATAAAGCCATCTTTGAAAGATTTGACTAATCCCAAATATTCACTTGATGTTCACTTCTTTTTAAAACGTTTTATTACTGATTTGCAAGGAGAAAGAGAAGAGAATGAGAATGGATGCGCCCGGGCCTCTTGTCCCTGCAAAGGAACTCACTGTGTGCATCAGGGTTTATGTGGGCACTGGGGGATCGAACCCAGGCCTCGGGCTTTGCAGGCAAGTGCCTTTAACCGCTAAGCCATCTCACCAGCCTTTTTTTTTTTTTTTTTTTTTTTGAGACATTGACTTGTGTAGCCCAGGCTGGACTCTTAGCATTAACTACTGAGCCTCCAGCTTGTACCTCCCAAGTGCTGGAATAGCAGCCATCTGAACAGTTTCCTCTTTTGCTTATGTAGTGATGCTTGAGCCTTGCATATTTTCTGAACAGAGTCATGAATTTAAAAAATGATTTTGTACTTTTTTTTCCTTAACATACAATAATGTGAATGAAGTGTGTTTTGTCTTTAACTTAGTTTCTGAAAGCAACCTTGGGAATAAAAGTAGCACATTTCCAACTTTAAGAAATTGCACTTTACACGTATAAAGTGTTAAGTGGCCTTGTATTTGGGGACCTCTCAGCACTGCTCTTCCACATGTGAACGCTCTACCTGGAAAGCAGGATTACACTCCAAATCTTACATTGGTGAAAGTGAATTTCAGGTACAGCCAGTTTAGTGGACTCTTAATTAATGTGATCAATCTATGACAGCTTGACAATTCTGTCACCTCTAAGAATTTTACTTCCAAGAATTTTGAAATATTGGTTAGGCATCTTTAAAATGGAACAGTACTGGAAAACATTTAGTCATATAGTTCTGAGTGTTGACAAAAAGATTGTCAATCCTTTGTTGAAAACTTTTCTATGATTTCTCATTGTTTTGAGGAAGAAGTTCAAACCCTTGTGTGAGCTGGCATCTATCTGCCTAAGCCTGAGGTGTACTTTCAGATCTGCCTGCGGCCCTTTGCACTTACTGTTTTCTCCTGCCATGACTGTCAGTTCCCCTTTCACCTCATTAGCTACTCAACTTGGCTTAGATTGAGGAATATTTCCACAGAGAAACTTTTCCTATCTTGCATCCACTCCTCTTCTTGTTCCTAGACTAGTTTAAAGTCCCGGGACTGAAGCCCGAGGCGCACATATGCCTATCCTTGTAGACTTCATTACAGTTTGAGCTCACTCTCAGTTTTCCACAGTATGCTGAACCTTTCATGAGGGGGTTTAGGTGCCAGCCCGTTTGTGTACCATTTGCCATGGTACACACTGTAATGAAAGATTCTTGATTGATTTTGATAGTAGAGGCTTTTGAATTACACTTATTTTTCTGTGATGTAGGGTCTCTGCACGTGTTAGGCCAGTGCTCTATCATTGAGTTCCCTCCCTAGCCCCCCCAACTTTCTTTTTGTATGAGATACAGTCTGGCTATATATTAGCTCAGGTCAGCCGTGAACTGGAGATCCTCCTGTCTCAGTATTCGCAGTGCTGTACAGTGTTCACAAGACTTAGTCTTGTGCCAGCACACCTGTTTATACTATTGAACCCCCTTTTGAGATAGTCTGTCATTGAACTAACTCCTAACCCTAACCTTCACAAGTGCTGGAGTATACACATATGCCACCATACCCAGTTTATAATAACAATTTTTAAATTAGTTATATACCTAGATTGGTTTTTTAATTCACATATTAAAGTATTTGTTGATGTTTAGCAATTTAAATGTTACCCTTTCAATGTTCCTTTCTTTCTTAATTCCCATAATATGAAATCTAGCATTGAAATTACATAATTTAATATATAGCTGAAAATCTCTCTTGTAGCTTCTTTCTTTAAAGTGGTACTTTTTAGTGATGATGATAGAGCATATTTAATTTTTTTTTTTTTAGTACTCCTGCCTGGGCCCTACCACCTCTGATTCTGATATAATTGGTTGACATAGAGCCAGCAATATTCTATGATGGCACACACCTGTAATCCCAGACTTGGGGTGGCAGATCCAGGGCGATTGTGAATTCAGGGACAGCCTGGGCTACATAGGGAGATCCTGTTTCAAGTAGTACAAACAAATAAACCAAACCAAACACAACGCTGATTTAGAAGATTCTTATTTGTATGTTGTTCTTTGCTATTACCCCAACCCCATCCCAGCTCTGTCATTTTCACTTGAGTAAAAACTTGCTTTTGTCTGTTGGTATAAGCAAAAGTTCAGTGTGGAAACTAAAGAAAAAGGACTTACTCTGGAACACTCTGCCTTTTTTGGAGGAGAGGCTCTACTAACTAGTGTTTCTGTTCTGTGAATGTCCCAGCTCGGGTGGAGTGTTCTGTTGAGCCCTCCTTCACCACTGCTCCTTCACTGCTCCACCAGTGTCTTGGGAGTTAGATGCTTTCATTCACCCAATTGATCTGATACTAAGAATTAAACTTTTATTAGCTAATTGCCATAGCCTATCTCCTTCATTGGTGCATGTATTTGAGGGTTTTGACCATTTTTGTAATTTTTTTCTATCTTCCAAATGCAGTTTTTAAATCATGTAACTGTTGGTATCAACTGAAGGATGTTGGATATGGAACCTTCTGGCTCATGTTGACGATTGAAGCATTTTCATTCATGAATTGATTTCTGTCAGACACATGATTGTAGCCTGGCCTAGTGGCACAGGCCTGTAATTCCAGCTGCTCAGGTGGCTGAAGCAGGAGGATCTCAAGTCCCAGACCAGCATGAGTAACTTAGTGAGACCTTGTCTGAAAAGAGTGTAAAAAAAGAAGGCTGGGAAGACAGCTCAGAAGTAGAGTGCTTGCCTATCATGTGTGAGACCTTAGGTTCAGTCTTCAGTACCACACACAGAAAATTACAGGTGTTTGGCTTATCTGGCTTGCGTTGGTTTGGTAAATATGGCTGGGTAGCTTGGATAATCAGCAAAGTTTGACAAATTAAATCCATTAACTATAATAGTAACTTGAAATAAAGAACGACATTAATACCACAATCCCTGAAGGGATAGATTTTACAAACACTATAGGATAGAGATTTAAGAATAGTAATGGAGGGCTGGGGAGATGGCTTAGTGCATAAACAACTTGCTGAGCAAGCATGAGGATATGAGTTCAGATCCCCAGTTACCCTGTAAAAGCCAGGCATGAGAGTATATGACTGTAATCCCAGCACTGGGGAGGTAGAGATAGAGAACCCTGGGTTTACTGGATGTCTAGCAGAATCAGTGAGCTCCGGGTTCCCCAAGAGACCCTGACCAAATAAAAGAGAACAATCAAGGGCGATAATTTGTTGTTAATCTCTGGCCTCCATGTGCACATGCATACACACATAAACATTAAAAAAAAGATTAATGGAAGGCCAGGTGTGGTAGTGAACACCTGTTGTCCCAGCACTCAGGAGCTGAAGCAAGAGGATCATGGGTTTGAGGCCATGCTGGGCTATGTACGTAGGAAGACTCTAACTTAAAAAAGAAAACAAAATGAGTCATGGTGGCTCACACCTATAATTTCAGCCCTTGTAAGGCTGAGGCAGGAGGAGTGCCATAAGTTTGAGGTCTGTGAGGACTGCATGAGTTTCAGTTGCACACTGGGGTGCAGTGTGAGACCTGGTCTTAAAGAAAAAGTACAATACAGACACGGTTCAGTTATTAGAGACATTCAGACAAATGGATGTCTGGTAAAGCAAAACTGTGACCATGAATAATCAACCTTTAAAATCTTGATCCCGTGTGGTAAAGGTGTTTGCAGGATCTGTAGACTGGCAGGTTTGATGTTTGTTCTGTGGGCTAGGATCATAATCAGGGTGTCTCATCTTGTTTTCTCCTACCAGTAATACAGTACCACAGACTGGGTAAATTTTAAAGAAAAGAGCTTTAGTTTGGCTCATGGTCTTTGAAGTGTAAGGTCAAGGACCTGAAGCTAGTAATGGCCTTGCTGGCAGAGTCCCAAGGTAGTGCAGGGCATCATGTTGCAAGAGACAGCAAATGCTTATGTGTGTGTGTGTGTGTGTGTGTGTGTGTGTGTGTGTGTGTGTGTGTGTGTGTGTCTGCTGTCTGTTAATCAGTATCTCGTCTTCCTCTTCTTCAGGATATAGTCATGAGGGCTTACCCTATTAACCTTGTCTAAACCTAATCACTTTTCAGAGCCCACACCTCTGTATAGCTGGATTAGGTTTTCACTCTGCTGATACCTCATAATAGGTCTAAATTTTGACATTAGTTCCTTGGGAGACCCTTCATCCATATTCAAACCATAAATGTATGATAGGACCACAAAAATAGTAGTATGTGACCAGGCTCTGAGAAGAGCTCCAGATGAAGTTTTCTAAATTTCAAGATGTGTACTTGCTACAGTGAGGCCTGATGCTCTCTAAGGCTGCAAGCTTTTCTGATCTGTTAATGGGGCTAATTTTCTATCCTCTCCTACTTTACAACTTTTTGCTCCTGTAATAATTTTTTGTATAAATATGAAGACAGCTCTTCATGGTTTATTGCCTTGCAACTTTATGCAAGGCTTGAGATTTCCTTTATATTCATATTTGCAAATTATGATCTGATTTTTGTCACCGTATGTTGTTTTTATGTCTTTTTTTTTTTTTGGTTTTTCGAGGTAGGGTCTCACTCTAGCCCAGGCTGACCTGGAATTCACTATGTAGTCTCAGGGTAGCCCTGAACTCCTCCTACCTCTGCCTCCCAAGTGCTGGGATTAAAGGCGTGCCACCACGCCCAGCTATGACTTTTTGAAATAAGGTCTTGTTATGTATCCCTGGCTGGCCTGGAAGTCAATATCTGGGCCAATCTGGCCTCAGATTTGTGAGCAATTCTCCCGCCTCTGTCTCCTGAGTGCTAAGAATATAGACTTGCATTATCATATCCAGCTATTTTTTAAAGATTTATTTATTTATTTATTTATTTATTGGTTTTTCGAGGTAGGGTCTCGATCTAGCCCAGGCTGACCTGGAATTCACTGTATAGTCTCAGGATGGCCTTGAACTCACAGCGATCCTCCTACCTCTGCCTCCCGAGTGCTGGGATTAAAGGTGTGCGCCACCATGCCTGGTTTATTTTATTTTTTATTTGTATTGCTGGGTTTCAGGCTCAAGGCTTCATACATTCTAGGCAAGTATTCCACTAGTAAGCTATAGGTCCATTCCTAGAGAATGCTTTTAATTAATTTTTGGGGGGTGGTGTCGGCTCAGTGGTAGAGTTCTATTGTTAGCATGCTAGAAGCTATGGTCTTGATCACCAGTACACCCCAGACACACAAATATAAATTTTAAAAATACATATTTTTATCTCACATCTTTTTTATATTTTTATGCTACTTATTTTCATTCTTTTTTCTTTTTAAGGAATGGACCTACCCTATGAGACGAGAGATGCAGGTATGACAACTTTTTCATTTGTTCAAACCAACCCATATTATCTTCATCATCAAAAACTTATTTCACAAAAGATTTGGGACAGGATGGTTCATGGTCTATAGATTCATCATATTTACCCATTTTTGAATACTATTATATGTATATTAGAACAATACATAGTAATTATATATATTTATGTCAATTAGGTTCTTAATATGAGAAATGAATTCTTTATATTTTTCTGCCTAGGATTAGACTCAAGAACATAGTAATATATGTAGATGCTTAATGGGTCACTGTTCTTCTTTTGGAAATGCAATGCTGTTTGTGTTCCTTTTGAAAAGCAGTTTGCTTTCCTATCTAGTTTAGATTAAACTAAGGAGAGTTTATTGCAAAGGAATTCAGGCTTTTAAATTTAAGTTTACTTTTTGTATCTGATTTCCAGTTAACACCCATAAGTAATTCTTCTAGAAAAGTGAGTTGAATACTTCTAGTTTGGGATGAATTCAGTTTTCTTTTTTCACCTTTCTGACTGTTGCAGCCAACTCTGATAGCCACATGACCAAGTGGTGCTTCTCATTCCTAGGAATCCCTTCCAAAAACCTACCTTTTTTTCTAAATGAAAACTCACTTTTTAAAAATAATGTGAGTACATATGGGGCATTTCACTTGGTACTGTGGTACTGTGGGGGATGTAAAGATAAACCAAATGTCGTTTTTGTTTATAAGAAGCTGAAGGAGCCAGGTGTGCCTACACCTACCTGTAATCTCAGCACTCAGGAGGCTGAGGCATAAGTTTGAGTTTGAGGCCAGCCTGGGCACTGTAGGGAGACACTATCTCACCCCCCCCCCCGAAAAAAAAACTGATGGAAGAAATAAGTCTTATAGGCAAATAATTATAATTAGATAGTTAGTCTAGTTTGCTTCTTTTTATGGTGGATAATAGTTCTAATGCTATTATATGCTTTGTGCTACTTTGGGGGGGACAGTAGGCAGAGGGTTGGTTCTCACTGTGCAGTCCATGCTGGTCTGGAATTTAGTATATCATCCAATTATGATCATCCTGCCTCAGCCAAAGTATTAGGGTTATAGCAGTTATCACCACACCCTGCTCCTGTGCTGCTTTTGATTGGGCCAACTAAAGTTTTGTGTAATTCCAAAGGGAGGCTCTTCTTTATGCCTGCTTTCTTTTTCGAGTGTAGCTGAGAAGAGAAATGAGATATCTAAAAGTCAGCAATGCAGTGCACTGATTATCCAAACTACTTATAAAGGCACTGTGGATTCAAAAGTCAGGTGACTTTCAGAATTGCATTTAAACTTGAAATTTTATACTTGCTACTGTAAAGCACACCTTCTTCCTAGATAATCTTCAAAGCAAATTATTCTAACAGCTATTTAAAATTATGGCTAAATGGTATAGATTTAAATTTTATATTTGTAATATAATTTTTCTGGTTTTTGTGTTCTAGGAAATTTTACCTGGATTATTCTTGGGTCCATATTCTTCTGCTATGAAAAGCAAGGTAAGAACTTTAGGTTAGATTCTCCAAGAGACTTTAGTGACGAGTTTTTCTCATTCAGCTAAATTTTTTAGTAGTAAAAGTTGTATTTTAGGGTATGTTTTTATCCTGCATGCTCACAATAATTGTACCTACCATTCCAATTTTACTCAGTGAGCACTAGTTTTTAAATATTTCATTCTAAATCACAAATGACTTTTTATAATTTATTTTTCTCATGAATTCTATGTGCTTGAAAGATTTACCACTCCAAGTGGCTGTTAGTAACTTATTGACTCTAAAAATATTAGATACAATTACTAACATATCTTCCAAACAATAAGATACAGTTAAATCCCAGATTAAGGGCATTTAGCATTTAGTTAACCTTTTCTCTACCCAAAATAAGAGGTTGTTTTTTGAATGAAAGAAATTTTTATTCTTATTTTTCCAGATTTAAGAGGTCTGGGGGTTCCAGATTAGAAAGTGCTATACTATGTAGATTCTATACCTTATAAATAGGCTTCTTTGGTTACAAAGGTAATATGGGGAGGTCTCATTGTAGTGTACGTAGCAGTGTTCTTGTCATTTCCTAGTGGGTTTTGCTCTATGAATTATGACAATGGACTAATTCTCTTTGAGTTACAGTGTAGAACAAAACATTATATTAAAAATGTTTTCTCCAATATATTGCCTACTTAGAATTCAATGTGCTTGTGTGTAATATCCCCATGATATTATTTGTGCTTAGAATATTAAGTGATTGAAAGTTTTTAAAAGATGACTTGAAATTTGAAGAGACGTGACTAAAGGTGATCCTAGTGATTTGCTAGCCAGCAAGTAGGTTGTAAACATGAAATGAAAGTAGTAGGGAACGGATAAAGCAGGTGTAAGCACAGCTTTGACAATACTCTATAAAAGACGGATGCCTGCAGGTGCTGCCCAAGTTCTAATCTTCATGGTGATTTAGAAACTTAGCTCTCATTTAACTGCACTAGCTCCTCATAGCCTCTTCCCTTAAAGTTTACCATGGTCTTGAAGAGAAGCTTCTATAGCAAGCAGTATTTTGTATGTCCCACCTTGAGTTAGAGTAATACAACCCAAATTTCTTTTCATACCATCTTGCAAAAAATTACCTTTCAGCAACACTTAAAAATTTTTAATGGAGGGCTGGAGAGATGGCTCAGGTGTTAAGGCACTTGCCTCCAGTGCCTAAGGCTCCTGGTTCAATTCCCCAATACCCACATAAGCTGGACCCACAAGGTGGTGGCCCTGGCTCTCTCTCTCTATCTCTCTCTCTTTCTCTCTTTGTATCTCTCTGCTTGAAAATGAACAAAGAAAAATATTTTTTAAAAATTTTAATGGAGGTAACCCAAAAGAATAAACTCCTTTTTAAAGATTTATTTACTAAACCAGGCGTGGTGGTGCATGTCTTTAATCCCAGCACTCGGGAGGCAGAGGTAGGAGGATCACCATGAGTTCAAGGACCCCTGAGACTACATAGTGAATTCCAGGTCAGCCTGGACTAGAGTGAGACGCTACCTTAAAAAAAAAAAAAAGAAACAAAAATTTATTTACTTAAGCATCTCTCTTACTACATTCAAATACTGTTTAAACAAAAGCAACAATTTTAGCTCTTTATAACTAATGATTATTTTGTAACTTTGCCTATTTGCACTTACAAGGTAAGAACATAATTTGTTTTATATAAACACATCTGTTGAAAGATACAAAATATTTTCTTTGCTATTAGAGTTCCATTTTAATGAAGTTTGCTTTACTTAGTTGAATATTCTTTCAAGGCTTATTAAAATAAGTTTTATGTCCTCTTGTAGTTTCTCACATTAATAAAATAGATGTGAAAACTCTGCATCAGGTGTAAATGAATGAATGAATATTGAATTAATTTTGGTGGCTAGCATAATGTGAATATAGATCATTGTTTTAATCATTCTGAACACCTCTTAAGTACATTGCAGATTGTCCTCATGAAATACAAAGATACTTGAACTCTATAACAGAAGAAATTTTGCTGTCAACATTTAAAACTTTGTGTGTTTGTGTGTGTGTGTGCTGTGCATGTTCATATGTGTGTGGATACCATGTATATATGCATGCGTGTATGTATGTGAGACTAGAGGTGGACATCACATGTCTTCCTCAGTCACTCACTACCTTCTTTTTTTGACACAGGATTTCTCACTGCCCACCAGGGATCCCTTCTGTCTCTGCTTCCCCAGTGCTGGGTATACAAGTGTACCCACCACACTCAGCTCTTATGTGCATGCTGAGGATTAATTTCAGAGTTTTATATGTTGCCAACTGAGCTGTCTCTCCAGCCCCATTCAAAAGTTTGGAAAGGGGCTGGGGGAAGATAGCTCAGTGGTTAGAGGCACTTGCTTTTAGAGCCAACAGCCTGGATTCTATTCCCTAGTACCCATGTAAAGCAAGATGTATGTAATGGCACATTATCTGGAGTTTATTTGCAGTGACAAGAGGCCATTACATGCTCCCCCTTCCTCCGTCTCTCTTTGCTCACAAATAAATTTTTTTTTTATTTATTTATTTTTTTTTATTTTTATTTTTTTTTTTTTACAAATAAATTTTTAAAAAAATTTTTAAGTTTGGAAAATAGCTGAGTATGGTGGTACACACACACCTTTAATCCCAGCACGGGGGAGGCAAAGGTAGTAGGATTGCTGTGAGATCAAGGCCAGCCTGAGACTACATAGTGAATTCCATATCAGCCTGGGCTAGAGTGAGACTCTACCTCGAAAAACCAAAAGAAAAAAGAAAGGTTTGAAAAACCTTATTCTTGGTCAGTTTGGGCACTTTTGCCAAGATACGGAATGGCCTCAACAGACATTGCCCATAATTGTGGAGACTGGGAAGTCTGGGAATCACAGTGCCTTCTGGATCAGGAGAGCCCTGCTTTGGCTTGCAAAGTGGACATTTAGTTTTATGTAAATTCTACTTTGTGGGCTGGAGATATTGGTAAAAGCACACACCTAGTTTGTCTAAGTACCTGGGTTCAATTTCTAACACTGAAAAAATAAATAATAAGTAAATACTTTGACCTCACTCAAAAATTATTAGTACTGTTATGAGCTATATAATGAAGAGAGTATGAATTAGATATATAAAATTATCTGAAATTATTAAAAAAATTCAAGATTCTGATTCATTATGTTGGCATGATTTGTTCATGTATTGAACAAATAAGTAATTTACCTGTACTACACATTTTAATTTTCTTACATAACTGTCATATCCACTCATTAAGAGTAATGCTTTAAATATTGTAACTCATTATGGACAATAAAAAAAAGAGTAATGCTTCTCTCAATTCTCATATGAGAAAACTGAGCCACAGGTCAGTAGCACAGGTGGGCTTTCTGACTTAGGCTCTCATGACTGTAAACTCCATGCTTTTAGACAATGTAGTATTGGTTTCTAGGCACGTTGTTTTTCAATTCTCATCAAGCCCCACTTAGAGAATGAATCATCTTATTGATTACTTCAGGTAGATTATAAAAGTAGCTGCAATTCTCTGTGCTTAGGGCTCAGATATGGGTTCTATTTTCACACAACTGTGTTACAGTAAGATGTTTTGTGTATTATAAACTGTTCTCTTCCCTGTCCTTCCCCCATTTTTTACAGCTACCTATACTTCAGAAACATGGGATAACTCATATAATTTGCATACGACAAAATATCGAAGCAAACTTTATTAAGCCAAACTTTCAACAATTATTTAGGTAAGAATTATTACTATGATTTATTTTAAAATGTTAAGGACAAAAAGTTTAACTTTTTTTTTCTCGAAGAATTTATTTTTATTCAGTCAAACCAAATAATCAGTCTCAAAAACATAGATTTCAATTTAATTCCTGGAAAAAAACATTTTATATATATATATATATATATATATATAGTTTAAGGTTTAACATTTTTGTTGTTATTATTTTGTGGTGCTCAGAATTAAACCTAACACCTCAAGCATGTTAGGTGAGCTCTGTACCACTGAGCTACATCCCCAGTCCTATAATATTTTAATTTCAAGTTTATTTTTTTAATGATTTTTGTTATTGCTTTTTGTTTGTTTCATTTTTTGATTTTGAGGTAGGGTCTTGCTCTAACCTAGGCTGGCTGGAATTCACTATGTAGTCTCAGGGTGGCCTCAAACTCACAGCGATCCTCCTACCTCTGCTTCCCAAGTGCTGGGATTGAAGGTGTGCACTACCATGCTCAGCTCAAGTTTACTTTTAACAATCCAACTTTCTTCAGTATATCTGTTTTGTAAATATGAGCTATATAGTATGTATTTTTAAATAGAATTTATAGAAAACATTTAAATTACGCTCCTAGTGCAGAATTCTAGAGTCTTAAAAGGATCTATGCCAAAAAGTAGGTTTCTATACTCTTATTTCCTAGCTTTTCAAGCCCCTTCCCTAAAGGTATGTACTGCTGCTACTTCATAGAGCAATATGCCTATAGATGTAGATAAACTTGTGCTTTTTACACTGGCCTTTTTGACTTAACGTACTCACCCCTACTTTATAAACTACTCTTTGTATATAATTTTATTTTCTTATTGCTGTGACAAAATACCTGACAAGAAGCAGCCTAGGAAAGGAAAGGTTAAAGGGTTATTTGGGCATGACAGCAGGAATAATGATGGACAGCTGGCCGCATTGCATCTGCAGTCAGGAAGTAGAGAGAGATGAATGCTGGTGCTCAGCTCACTTTCTCTTTTTTTAGTCAATTCAAGACCCCAGCCCAGGGAATGGTGCCTCCTCACTTCCTCACAGATATGTCCAGAAATTGTTTAGTCACCAGCGTTTTTCTAGATGCTATCAAGTTGATAATATTCACAATCGCAGTTTGTTTATTGAAGTTTATTCAGTCTCTCACACACATTCTCTCTTTCTTTGAGACAGGTCTTACTACGTAGTTGAGGCTGGATTTGAATTTATGATCCTCCTATCTCAACCTCCTGAGTGCTAGGATTAAAGATGTTCACCACCATACCCAGCTTCAATCAATCTCTCATTGTTGGATGTTTAGATATTTCTATACTTTCTCATATATTTATACACATATGTGTGTGTTTACTAACTTACACTGTGTCATTTAATTCATATGCAAATATAGAAATAGGATAAATATGTAGATGTAGAATTGGTGAATCTAAAAATATGAGTGTGCTACATTTGATAGATGTTGCAGATTATCCTACAGTGAGCTCTACATAGTTTACATTCCCACTGTCAAGTGAATACTAGTGCTCTTCCCTTTGTAGTTTTCCAGGACAGAGTCATAAAACATTTAATAAAATAGTTCCTCATGTAATTTTCACTTTCTTTCTTGCTTTCTGATAAGTACAGTTGAATATCTGTTTAAATATTCTTTAATTTAGATGCATTTTGAAAATAAAGAATAAGCCAAGCCTGGTGGCACATGCCTATAATCTCTGCTCTCAGGAGTCTGAGGCAGGAAGATTATAAGCTCATTTTGGGTTACAAATTTAGATTCTGTCTCAAAAGGCAAATAATAATGTAAAGAATATATTATGTGTGATATAAAGGTAAAAGGCCAAATAAGGTCCAAGGAAATGGCTCAGCAGTTAAAGGAGCTTGCTTGCAAAGCCTGTTGGCCTGAATTCAGTTCCCCAGTACTCATGTAAAGCCAGATGCTCTTACTTGTTTCCTCCCTCCCTCCCTTCTTTCCCCCTCTCTCTCCTTGCAAATAAATAAAAATAAAAAATTGAGGCTAACCTCAAGGGTAGTTGTGCCACTCACTGTACTTCACTTTTTTGCTGTTAGGAAATATAGTGTTTCACCAGGGCAAGAAAATTAACATCTATCGAATCGATCTAAACATAAAAGCAAATGAAAACTATGCATGTTTTCTTTTTTAAAAATAGTTTACTTATTTGAAAGAGAGAGAGAGAAAGAGGCAGAGAGAGAGAATAGGTACAGCAGGGCCTGGAGCCACGGCAAATGAACTCCAGACACATGTGCCGCCTTGTATATCTGGCTTTATGTGGTTTTTATGTGCTTACTGGGGAATTGAACCTAGGCCAGCAGCTTTGCAAACAACCATTAACCACTGAGCAGTCTACCCATCCCTAGAATTGTTATTAATTGTGAGAGAATTATTAATCTTTATTTTAAATTTTTTTAAAGGGCTCAGGTTCACAGGAGGCCATGTCACACCCATTCTTTCTCTCCCCTTTCTCTCTACTAAATGAATAACAAAGTTTAGGTATACAGGAGTATATAGAAGCAGATTTGTAATATTGAAGCTGATAGAATATTGTGAAAGGGTGGAAGGAGAAAGTGTTGTGTCTGTACATATGCTGACACTAGTGAGGGCTAGAGGGAGGGAGCTGGGGCAGAACTGGGGTTCTTTCTCAGTAACATCCCAAGTGTGAGCTCTGATTCACTGCCTCTGTCCCAGGTGCTGATAACCCTGCATCTCTCCTTGCAGGAGGAAATAAGGCATTCCTAAGTTGAGAAGGAGGCTGCCTGCCTATGTGATCAGCACCTGGTACTTGAATTTCTAGACAAAATAATTCTTACAGATTCTTTTTCATTGAGTTGTGGGGAAATAGTAGGTTGAGGGAAACAGGAGAAGTGAGAAGAAAAGAAGTGAGGAGAAAATGAGAAGCTTTGTCTTTATACTTTGGAAAATACAGAATAATAAAAAGAAAAATATTTTTGTCAGAATTGCAAAGCTTTTTAAAGGCCAGGCATGGTGATGCACACCTTTAATCTCAGCACTCAGGAGGCAGAGGTAGAGGGATTGCTGTGAGTTCAAGGCCACCCTGAGACTACATAGTGAATTCCAGGTCAGCCTGGGCTAGAGTGAGACCCTATATCAAAAAACAAACAAAATAATAAAAGGTCGTGTCCCATTTGTGAGTGGCAATGAAGAATTTATAGCTTAATTCCTAAATTGAACTGGCAGGAATAAGAGTTAAGGTCCAACCAGGGTAAAGTGTCCCCAAGTAACATTCCTGGCAGGATTCCCATGTGTTGGAATCGAGATGACATTGAACATTTCTGTCCCACTGGCCTTTTAGACTCATGCTTATTTTCCTTTGTTTCATCACAAGGTTATTTGGAAATCATCTTTGTAGCTTGATACTGGGATATGGCCAGTGTGGTCTAACTCCACCAGATCATATGTGATTGAACTTTCAGTGAGAATAGCTAACAGGTATTTATGAACCCTGATGCCACAGTATGTTAGGATTTAAAGAAATTCAAAGAAGTCTGTCCTGCTCCATATCTTAGGAGTGGCTTGTTTGGCTGAGATTTCAGGCTGTCCATTGTAGGTGCTCATCTCACCCTGAGCTGGAGCTAGGTTGCAGTACCCATGATAGACATAGCAGCTAGACCATGACTGGCCCTCCTGACAACCAAAACACTGGCCTACGGGCTCACAGGAAGCAAGAAACCCAACAATAATACTTTAAAATCGTCTATTAGTCCATAGCCCAGGAAAGACAGTTTAGGTAATATTTTAGTGTGTTTTCTAATGAAATAAAATTTTCCTCTGAGTGTGTACAGGCTACAGGTTAAAGGTCAATTTTGGGCCATTCCTTGCCTTCTACCTGCTTGGTTTGAGGTAGGATCTCTTGTTTACTGCTCCCCTCATGAGCTTCCAGGAAATTCTCCTGTCTTTGCCTCCCTTTTCACTGCAGGGGCACTGAGATTACAGAGGCTTGCCATACCTTCCACTTGTTTCAGTGGATGGAGGCAGTCTGGGAATTTGAATTCAGGTACTTAGAGTTGCATGAAAAGTACTATATCTATAGTGGTATCTCCCCAACTTCTTATAGTTCCGTGCAGCCACTTAGAATACAGCCATTGTCAATCCTTGAGGTTTATGCATTGAGTTTTCCTTTGCTTTTGAGCTATAACCTCTCTGTATCAAAACCTGAAATTTTTAAAGTTGTTAGCACTTAAAGAATCATTGAACTACTTTAAAAGCAAAAATGACTAACAATATCAATAACTTAGCTATAGTTATGTTCATAAACAAGTGATATTTGATAGTTTGAAACAGATTTTTTATAAAATAGACTAAGTGTAGAATATTGATGGTGTCTTATTTTAAATGTTTTATAATTTTCAGGGTAAGCATTCTCTTAGATGTTTTTGGCTTTACTGAAGATTGAACAATGAAGAGTTGACTTATGGTTCCATCAGCCTTTTGTTTTGTTATGGGTTCTCACTATGTAACCTATGCTTGCCTTGAATTCACAGCAATCCTACCTCATCCTCCTAAATGCTGGGATTTCAGGCCACCTTACCTGGCTTTCTTATTTAGCTTCTCTTTCAGACATTGGGCTTCCTCTAAAATGTCCTCTGTAGGTTCATGGGGAGGGATTACAGAGCCAATTAGAGAACAGTTTTCTGGTGTTGATAGAAATGGAAGAATAAGAGATGTGTGTTTGTGTGTGTGTCCATGTGTGTCCGTGTCCCCTTGCAACACACACACACAGGGCTGGAAATGAAACCCATGGCATGGTCTCACATATGCTAAACAAGCATTCTACCACAGAGTTATATTTTCATCCCCTTAAAGGCACTTTTTGTCCTCCTTTCTAGGTCCACTCAGATAATGTATTTTAAGACTGTAAATGCCCTCAAACATCACATTTGTGGCACAGTTCTTTGAAATATACTTACTGAAAAATTACTTTGCATTCTTTTTATGGTTATCAGAAAATACACAGAGTTTTTAAAGGTTTTTTGTTGTTGTTGTTGTTGTTGTGTGCATGTGTATGTACACACACTCTAGGGTCTCCTGCTGCCTCAAATGTGTGTCAATGCATGTGCCACTTTGGGAGCTTTATGTAGGAGCTGGGGAATTAAGCCCCAGCAGGTTAATTGAGGTGGCAAGATCCACCCTGAATGTGGGTGGCATCATCCAGTGGCAATGGGTTGAGGTCCTGCCTGCATAGAAAGGAGAAAGCTTCTGAGCACTAGCGTTCTTTTCTCTCTGCTTCCTGATTATGGAGCACTTCCTGCTCCTGCCATGATGAGCTACCACTGTAAGCCAAATAAACCACTTCTCTTTAAACTTGATTTTGTCAAGTGTTTCATTGCACCAATGAGTAAACTAATACAGTGTACTTATCATAAAATATTCTATTTTCAGATATTTAGTCTTGGATATTGCAGATAATCCAGTTGAAAATATAATACGTTTTTTCCCTATGGTAGGTATCAACATTTTGATATTTAAAATTTGACTAGTCGTGGTTCTAAAACTACATTTGCTTTGTTATAACTGAAAAATTATAGGGATATTTGTAAAAGGACGTGAATTACTTAAAAAATATTGTACATTAAAAATTTGTAACATTTAGGGGTTTTGTTTGTTTTTTTTAAAGACCAAAAATTGCTCTGTAGCTCAGGCTGGCCTTCAATTCATAATCCTCTTGCCTCAACCTTCCTAGTGTTAGGATTACAGAAGTATACCATCACACTCAGTGGAATTTTTGAACTAAAATAATTTTTAATAATATTTACTTATTTATTTATTTGTTAGAGAGGAGAGAGAAAAAGCAGAGAGAGAGAGAATGGGTGCACCAGAGCCTCCAGCCACTGCAAATGAACTCTAGACGCATGCAACACCTTGTGCATGTGGCTTTATGTGGGCACTGGGGAATTGAACTCGGGTCCTTCTGCTTTTCAAGCAATGCCTTAACCATTAAGCCATCTTAACAGCTAAGCCCCCAAGATAATTTTTATTCAAGTATATTAGCAAGCGTTTTCAACATATTTTTGTTTTTACTATATTTTATGTCCTTATTAATCTACATGTTTTACTATAACACATTGTTTTTTGCCCTCAGACTAAAGAATTTATTGATGGAAGCTTACAAAATGGAGGTAAATATTTCATTTGTAGGAGATAATTTATCACAGTAATCTTTTAGATGATACTTGTAAATGCAGGATATGGAAATTGTAGTTACATATTATAGGCTACTCCCAAATTTATATTTTCCCAACTACATGTTTCATTTGGTTAGGCTTTTTAAAAATCTCTCCATTAAACTATTTTTAATTCTCTGTGACCTTTAAATTTCTTTAAAAGTATGTTGTATCATTATTGTTGTTACTTTCACATTGCTAGGACAAAATACCTGACCAAAAGTGGCAGATGGGAGGATAGGGTTTATTTTGGCTTACAATCTTGAGAGGAAGCTTCATGCATGAGCAGAGAATGGACATCACTTCTGCCACAGCAGGTGAACAGCAAGACAGTGAGCTGACCTCTGGCAAGACTAGACTAGACTGTAACATCCCAGTCTTTGCCCTCAGCAACACATTTTCTCTAACAAGATTCCACCTTCCAAACTGCCACCAGCTGAGGACCAGCCTTTCAGAAATGGATGATTTTATGAGAAACATCTAGTTCAAACTATCACATTATGCTTCTGGTCCCCATAAACTCATAATCATCTTATGATGAAAAATGCTTTCAGGGCTGGAGAGTTAGCTCAGCAGTTAAAGGTACTTGCTTGCTTGCAAAACCTGATGGCTCAGGTTTGATTCCTCCGTACCTACATAAAGCCAGATGCACAAAGTGGTGCATGCATCTGGAGTTCATTTGCAGTGGCCTTTCTCTCTCTCCCTTCTCCTTTCCCTCTCCCTCCCCCTTCTCTCTGCATGCAAATAAATAATAAAGAATAAGCCGGGCGTGGTGGCGCATGCCTTTAATCCCAGCACTCGGGAGGCAGAGGTAGGAGGATTGCCATGAGTTCAAGGCCAACCTGAGACTCCATAGTGAATTCCAGGTCAGCCTGATTAGAGTGAGACCCTACCTCAAAAAAAAATAAAATAAAATAAAGAATATAAGGTGATAGTATCTGTATTTAGTGTTTGTTGTGCTGGTTCATGCTCAGTATCTATGACCAGCAATGATATGTCTGGAGTTCTGCTCCTCTAGCTGGGATATTTACAGCCCTGGCAAAAATACATCCCAAACCAGCATCTTTCCTTCGTGGCCATCACATAGTCTTGGCATCATCTCTGCTGCATCCCACCGTTCATCCTCATGGCAGCCCCTCATAACCTCTCTGAAGGGTCTGTGACCCTGCTTCGCATTGCCTAGGAGCTATCTCTAAACAACCATGCAGTGACCCTCTTTCCTGCATTCGTTATATTTCCATGGTACTTGGTGGGCTATCAGATTTGTTAATGGGGGTGAAGAGAATAAAGCTGACTAAAGAACAGGAAAACTTTAGCATTCTTCCTACTGTTCCAATGCAGAATAGCTGGCCCAGTCTCAAAGGTGGTGATCTCTCAAACAATTGCAGCTGAACCAGACTGCAGTCTCCAGCCCAAAATACTCATTTCTTTCTACTAACTGACATCTTCCATATCCTTTTGCCCTCTGTTCTGCCAAACACACCAGTCCATTACTTTTAAATTTAGCTTTGTTTAAGTGCTCAGGACCCAGAAAGAGTAGAGCCAGCCCATCACACAAACTGCCTCTAGCCCAGTCTGAACAAACCTCTTTCCCTCAAAATCCAAGCCACCACAGTCCACAAATCTTTCTGCATTTGAGTCTTTCACACACTGACCAGAATGGTCCATCAAGCTCTGCTTACAACAAACACCACAAGGTGTCTCTATCCAAAGATTTTGTCCTATCAACGCCAAAAGACCAACAGGCACACGGTTAGTTTTCTAGCAGCAACACCCCACCCTGGGGTTCCAGTTTTCTGTTGTAAATTATCTTCCTGTTGTTGGGACACAACATCTTGAGCAAAAGCAGCCTATGGAAACACAGTTTATTTTGGCTTACTGCCTCAAGGGAACTTTCATCATGGTAGAAAAGATCGTAGAGCAGAGGATGGACATCACCCCTGGCCACAGCAGGTGGAAAGTAGTAGCAAGAGAGAGCTGAGCTTACACTGGCAAGCTGGGGACTAATAAACCTCAAGGTTCACCTCCAACAATACGCCTTCTCCAGCAAATTTTTACCTTTGAAATTGCTACTAGCTGGGGACCAAGCATTCAAAATACATGAGTTTGTGGGCAACATGTGATTCAAACCACCCCATTTTCTTTTGGAGTTGACCAAAAGCAACTGATAAGAAGGGTTTATTTTGTCTTTGTCTTGAGGGGAAGCTTCATGAAGGCAGGGAAAGGCTTGTCATACAGCTGGATATCACTTCTTGCTACAGCAGATAGAAGATAGCTGCAAGAGAGAGAACTGAGTTCTGGCATGGGAGAAGCTGGGCTGTAGCACTCCAAAGACTGTCCCCAACAACACACCTGCAGCAAGCTGGGGACCAAGCATTCTAAACACATGAGTTTATGGGGAACATCTGATTCAAACCACCAGTTATATTATTATAACAAAGACTTTTAAATTAATAGCCAAGTTTGTGTGTGTGTGTGTGTGTGTGTGTGTGTGTGTGTGTGTGTGTGTATAAGGAAAGATTTACTGTGGTTTGATATGATTGCAGTATATTTCATCTCTGGATTCAAGTGTTTTTCTAATTTATGTTTTCAGGAAAAGTTCTTATTCATGGAAATGCAGGTATCTCCAGAAGGTATGAAGTTAATCTTTTTCTCTTGACAGTTAATTAATGAGTTGTGTTTTCTAAAAAGAATGTTTTCTCTGTCTTTAGTGCTGCTTTTGTTATTGCATACATTATGGAAACATTTGGGATGAAGTACAGGTAAGAAAGTACACTGAAACCTAGCAGTGATTCTTATTAAAATATAACTTAATAGAAGTGGCTTAGAGTTTAAAGTTTAATATTCCCTTTTTGTTCATTTAGTCATAATTTATTAGGCAAAGCTAGAGAATAACTTACTTGACAATAGGGAGTTGGGTCAGTTGTGGTTGGACATGGTGGTAGGAAATTGCTGAAGAGGCGGAGGCAGGAGGATCAGAGTTTGAGGCCAGCCTGGGCTATACAATCAGGAATTGGTTAGTCTCAGCTTTAAAAAGATTGTCTTAGCTGGGCATAGTGGTGCATGCCTTTAATTCCAGCACTTGGAAGAAAAAGGTAGGAGATCTGCCACCCTGAGACTACATAGTGAATTCCAGGTCATATCTGGGCTAGAGGGAGAACATTCCTCAAGCCACCTTCCCCCTAAAAAAAGGAAAAGGTTATCTTTCTTAAAAGGCTACCTCGAAAAAAAAAAAAAGAGGCTAATTTATACTGGCTGGGTGTGTTAGAATATACTTGGGAAGCTGTGCCAGGATTGCTACAAGTTTGGGGCCATCCAGGGCTATATATAGCAAGACTATTAAAAAATGGGAAATTACCTAGGAATTATCTGTAGCATTTGTTTTTAATTCAGAACACCTTATTAACAATCATGTTCCAAGCATAGTACATAGATTCTTTTTTTTTTTTTTTAAATAATTTATTGTCCATAATGAGTTACAACATTTAGTGGGCAAACAATGAGTTGTTATCCCCAATTCCCCGCTGCCCTCCCCTCCCCCCTCCACTGGATAACCTCCTCCATGGGTCGTCTGGATCAGTCCTTGTGACAGGGGACCATGGATAGCCTAGTATTCAGCCAGGTTCTCCTGGCC
>PVHP010007832.1:2500-55533 GCA_004024765.1 Zapus hudsonius
GCCAGGATGTCAGCCATCATCCCATGTCTTGTTGGTGGAATTAGGTGATAGGTTGGCCACCTTCTTCCCTATTTGGGTTTGAGTGTGAAATGTCTCCCATAGTCTAATGCGTCTGAGCCCTTGGTCCCCAGCTCGTGGTGTTGTTTGGGAAGGTAGCTGAACCTTTAGGTGGTGTCACTTCACTGAAGGAAGTGTAGGAGTGACTTGAGGTTTTAGAGCATGTACCCACTTGCTGTTCTCTCTGCTTCCTGCCTGGATGCACAATGTGACATGCCCCTCCCAGTGCTGCCGTTATGCCTTCCCCATAATGATTGATGGTTTCCCTTGTGAAAAATAAACACTTCTTTCCTTAATCTGCTGCTTCTCAGGTATTTGTTGCAACAATGAGAACTTAGATTCTTTCTCTTGATCTGTTGTCTTTCCTTATCTCCACTTGTCAATGACAAAGGTTTTTAGGTTTATACAGTGTACATTTATGAATTTGCAGTTCAGTTTTCTTTATCAAAATACACAGAGTGAGTAGTTGGTATGCAGTAGAAATGTATTTCTCATCGCTCTGGAGGTTGAAAGTCTGAGATTAGATCTATCTATGGTTAGTTCTTGGAGCAAGCCCTCTTCTGGGCTATAGACTAATGCCTTCTCTTGGTGTGTCCTCATGGTAGAAAATACATCTGGAGCTCTTGGGGGTATTAATAGGGCTCACACTCATGACACAATTACATCTCACAGTTCCCACCCTCTAATGCCATCACATCTGGGGTAATGATTTCAACATCCAAAATTTGGAGGGACATAAATGGTATTTCCATAAGTGTAATATGGTATGATTTTGTATACTAATTTAAAATTTTATAGAAATTGCATCACACAGCATATTTTTCATTTAATATTATTTTTAAAACTTTTTTCACAATAATAGTTGCAATTCTAGCTTATTGTCTTTAATATATAATGTTCTATTGTATGAATCTGTGATGAATTATTCATATATTCCTGTTTGATGGACAGTCAGTTCATATTTTATATAATAAATATATATTACTTTTACAAAGCACAAGCTATTAGAGTTTATTATGCAATGGTAAAATAGTCAATGATGGGATTTAATAATACATGTGGTTATAATATCTTGTACATATTGATTGCCCTACTAAAGCGAAAATATATATAGTTTTCCTTATACAAAGATAAACTCTACAGCTCATAATATTTTAAATTTGCTTTACTTTTAACTTTAAGAATCTTCATTCCTGAAATAATAAAAAATGCAAATTTATTTTTACCTCTTTGTTATGAAAGTTTCCTAGGTAATCTCACATCTAGCACACAGAGAGAAAGAGAGAGAGAGAGAGAGATTTGGAGGGAGAGAATTTTAGCTTTCTGTAAAGCTGTAAAGGTTAACTGAATTTCAATGTACAATGCGCAGTACATTAACATAGAGCTACTTGTTTTTCTGAACCCAATGTGGAAGTGATGCTCATATCCTGTGAAGGGGATCTAAACACTTCATGGACACATAATAAATATCTGCTGCATAAATTGATGTTGGATGTATTGATTTTTGACATTGAGAAAATGTCTTAGAAAGCATGTTGATGTCAAAATATGAATATTTCTGAATACTTTATAATGAACATTTTTGAGAAAATACAGACTTTGAAGTGATATTATTCTAGAAACTCTGAGTATGGTTATAGCAGATTTCCAAAGATTTTTGTCTGCCTTGTTAAGTCTCTTTATTCAGTGCTAGAGGATAGATGATACTGAAGGTTTTTTAAAGGTGTATCAAATAGCAATATATTGGTATACACATCCCAATCTTATGATTTATATACTTATAATGAGATATACACATTATATACTATGTGTATATCTCATTATAGTTTTTAAAAATTGATACTATATGGATTCATTTTATAGAGTTGTGGCTTCCATTTTAGAATGTGATATTCCTTTGTACTATTTTTAACTTATATACAAGTTGCTGGTTTTCATTATGGCATTTTCATCTACACGTGCTCTTATTCATTACCCTCACTCACTGTCCTCCCTGGTGTCCTTGAGCATCTCTGACTGGACACTTTCCTTCCCCTCATGGTCCCTTTTTATTTTCATGCCATATGTATTCAAATGATCTTTCCTGATCCTTCCCTGATCTCTCCCTAAAGATCTCCTCTTTTCCTTCCTCTCATGGCCCTTTTCCTCTCATGGCCCAGAGGTGATTGGTTACTTATTCTAAAGTTTACTCAGCTCCATCCTCATGTCACAAACTCTGTAGGTAATGCACATTTCCACTCTCAAACATGTCTTATATTTTATTTTCTGTTGAGATAGATATTAAAACAGCAAGTAATTACAAAGGTTTGGATAAGTTAACTCCCAAAGGTTCATGTGGAAGGCTTGGCTCCCAGCTGTTAGTGCTATTGTGAGGTACAGAAACCTTTAATAGATAGAGCTTAGTAGAAGGGGCAGACATGGTATATTAGGATGATGGTTTCTTCCTGTACATCCAAGCCATCCTAATGAACAGTTTTCTCAGCCACATTTTCCTGCTATGATGCAACATTTGGCTACAGGTACCCAATAAGTAGACAAATGAACTGTGGACTAAATTCTCCTCTATGTATTTGCACTTTAGGAGGATCATCATTATCTACAAGATATTATAGGAAACAAACCTGTGTGCCCAAGTAAACCTTTCATCCTTGTAGGTGGTTTGCCTAGGCTATCACAGGGACAGAAATAGAAGACAGTAACATGCTTGTGTGCTTATGTGAGAGAGCATGTGTGTGTACATGGTGCATGCGTGTGTATGTGCCCGTGCCCATGCAGGACCCCATAGACTCACTCGAGGTGAGGTGCGCTTGCCTCTGAGAGCTACAGTGTGGGATGTCCTGTACTATTGCTCCTCCACCAGTTCTTTCTTGAATTGGAGTCTATTACTGATCCCAGGACATGCTGTTTTCCCATGAGTTCTGTTTATCCTTGGGCCTCTGTTCCCCTACAGGCCTGAGGTTACAGATGAGCATGTCCAAGGCCAGCTGTTTAGGATGGAACTAGAACCAGCTCTCTGGCCTCCACAGGCTCTCCTGTTTGTATAGGAAGTGCCATTAACCATTGAGCCCTCTCTCCACAATAATTTTGAAAGGAAGAATGATAGCCTATTAATTATTTGGTCATAGTTTGATGTGCTGGTGAAATTTTTTCGCACACACCAACCATTATATTTTTGCCTTTCATTTTCACTCACTGATTTGCTCAAAAATATTTTTAAATGTCTAAAATGGGGCAAAATGCTAGTTGTTGTGGTGCACGCTGGAAGGAAATTACTGCAGAGGCAGAGCCAGAAGGATCAGGAGTTTAGGCTAGCCTGGGCTACACATTTTCCTACCGTTTTTTTTTTTTTTACCCTGATGCAATCCTCCAAACATACAAACACACACCAGGCCATCCTCACACTACAATACACAATAAATAAATAAATAAATAAATAAATAAATAAATAAATAAATAAATAAATAAATGTGGCAAATAGAATATGTCATATCTGAGGACTGTTATTGGTAGTTCTAAGCCCTGAATTCTACCAACAGCCCACAGCTACCGCACACTTTAGGACAGTGACTTAGAGTGCTGGTTTTGAGGACTATCATCGGCACTTCAACTTTAGCCCTGCGATTCTTAGCAGCATCTGCATCTGCTTTGAGCCTCAGTGTCCTTATTCACAGATTGCAGGGTGCCATGTACAAAGCACGATGGACATCACATAGCAAGTGCACATCGAGTGTCACCATGGTGACAAAGTTGATAAGGATTGTCTCTTCAGTGAGACCTGCACCTCTTTGGGTCTGTTTACCCAGCTGTAGAGTGTGGAGTTAAGAAAATTAATGATTACTTGGTGCAGCGATGACCTTCTCATTACTGGGACACAATATTCAACCAGAAGCAGCTTATTGGCAGGAAGGAATTTATTTCAGGCTTTCAGTTTCCAGCAGAAACTTCATCATGATGGTGGAGAAAGCATGATGAAGAGCTCAGAGAGAGAGAGAGAGAGAGAGAGAGAGAGAGAGAGAGAGAGAGAGAGAGAGAGAGAGAGAGAGAGAGAGAGGAGAGAGAGACATTAGAGAAAGAGGAACAAGAATGGGCTGACTTTGATCACCCACTCGGGTGAACTAATCAACTCCAAGGTCAACCTCAATCATATATATCCTGCAGCAAGGTTCCTCCTCTCAAAGGCAGATTAAGTAGGAGGCTTAATCACAAACACTTGAGGCTCCTGTGGGACAATTCACATTCAAACCTCCACCCCTGGGGATGGCACAGAACTTCGGGCTGAACACATTAGTACCTGCATGGCCTTTAATGATTGAAGGGCTGCTAAGCAATACAGGTCTTGGGACATGCCCAGATTGAGTTTCTGGAGAGTTTACTTTTACTGAAAATTGTTTTCATTGTTGCTATTTTAATACTTGTTGGTTTTATTTGACATTTTGGGTGTTTGGAGTTTTACCTTTTGCTTTGATTTTGAACTTAAGCTTAGAGTTGAGTTCTTGCAACTATAGCTCAGGCTTAGTTCATCTCCCAGGGGGAAATATATACCTAAAACTGCTAAATTAATGCCAATTGTTTCTGGGCCTTCACTGCTCTCATTTTAAGTTTCTATGGCACTTGGTGTTTTTCAAGTAGCTTAGCACTCTTTTAATTTCTGTTATGCTTGTGAAATGAGAATACCCTAAATATCCCCAAAGTAGGTTAGTTTAAATTGATCAATAAAACATCTTTATTTTTAAAAGAAAACAAAGACCCACATTAAAAATCAGAACTAACAGGGCAATATTTTTACAGAAATGTAGTCAGAGGGATTCAGCTCAGTTGGTAGAATGTTTGTCTAGCAAACAAGAAGCCCTAAGTTCTTGCCCAGCCAGGCTTGGGAGTTCAAGATTGAACTGAGATATATGAGACCCTGTCTCAAAAATATAAATAAAAATAATAAAATGAATGTAGTATGGGCAGAAGGAAGTGTTCCCTACAACAGAGGAATGGGAAGACTAATAACAAAAGCTATCGTTTAAAATACTGTAGCAAATTCCTCTTGTAATGATGCTTTGCAAAACATGCTCTGTAATAAAACTTACCGAGCTCCAGCTTGCACAGCTCAATGGATTTTGACAAATCTCTTGAGCATCCCACTGTCTCACACCTTGCATAACATCCTAACACCCTACATATGCCACTGTCTCTCCCTCCCACTTTATTCCACCAGAGTGAACTCTCTGAGGGTGGGAGCTAAGTTGAGAGCATGCTTGCTTCTTTGCTTCCTCACAGAGCCATTGGGTAGGTGTTCTCAACAAATGAACAATCATTCATTAGAGGGCTGACATATCATACAGCCTTACTGGTTTGTTGCTCAGTCCTGGAAAAGGATGATAAGGTTAAAGATCACCAGTACCCTTGCTGCTTTAGTATCTGAAGGTCAGAGGGATCAGTCAGGTTTCTGAGCTGCATTCCGAGCTCCTTAGAAGCAATTAGGCACAGATGCAGAATGTTGGGACAGATGGGCCTAAGAATCCAAAGGCTATTTCTCAACATCGGAAGCAAAGAGGTGGTAAAAATCCTAATCAATATCTGTCAGGTGGCCACCTAGGCCTGTGATGCCAGAGAATTTGTCTTGCATTATTCAACCATTTTTAGGGTGAGCAACTTGATAGAAATAAAGCACTGGTTTGAAATAAATATGTCTCTCTGATTAGAGACCACATTGCTGTCATGAATAAGTATATTACATAGTTTATTATTTTGGTAGACTGTCAAGAAAGGGAAAACAGAGGCAAAGTATAAAGCATGTTTATGAGAATGAATTGGTCATTTACACACTCAGAAAAGTCACAATGGGCTGACTGCTGTAAAAAACAGATTTGACTTCAGCTGTGTAATTTACACAAGTGTTATATTTGATGATGTGCTGGCCCATTGGATATTTCTTTCTCACACATGTGCTGGGCATCTCTCCTCTAAAACGTGATTCAGTCTCTTTTCCTTAAGTTTTTTTTTTTCCTGCCTCTTTTGGCTTGAGTCCCTCTAGATATTCCCACACCTAGCCAGCCAGAGAGGGCAGAGAAAGGGCTGGAGGATATTTATGTTAGTTCACATTCCTTAGGCCAAGATGTGGTTACCTGGTTGTTCCCAAGTGCAAATCAGGCTAAAATATGCAGCCATTGTGTGATGAGGAGAACAGAGAACCCAGAGTTCAAAGTTAGCCATTGTTGCTGTTGCTGTGTCTTCCTTTCTTATGAACTTTCAACTTCTGTTTTCTTCAGTGCAAGATTTGCAATGGGCCTGCCTGCAGGTGGGTGGACACAGCATCCCAGCACCTCTGTGATAGGCTCATTGGCCTTAGAATTCATGAAGAATTCAGGAAGTGAGATCTCCCTGAAGATGGAGGAGCATGAGAAGAGGCATACAATTCCTATCCACCCCTAGCCTGCTCAGTCTGCATAAACAGCTGACACATCTATCCAGAGTATAAGCTTACTACTCAGGAATTCTGTCACCTTGCAGTGAAAGCCACTTAACTCACTTTAAAATTCTTTCTGAGCCAAGACTGGAACAACCTTCCTTTCTGATCCTGGATATCAAAGCCAAGACATTTTCTCTTTATGTCCACTTTGGTATTTTCCTTGTGCCAAACCAAATATGGTCAATCACAGGTGAGAATGTCTTTTTCAACCTCAAGAGACTGTTTGAGGGATGGAAAACTGCTCCCCTGAAGTGGAGAGAACTTCTAGCCCATAGGATGAACAGTGGGCTTTGCTATATTATTGTCCATTAAAGTTATTTTTTTCTTTGCCTTTCCTTTCATACAGATCAGCAGCTCAATAGATATGCATCTCTGTAACCGGTTACGTGCAGAAGCAAATGAGCATGTGTATATGCAGTCTCCCGAGTATTATTTTAGAGAACACCTCTTTAGAAATGTTTCTAGCTTACAGTAAATAATTTCTTACTGTTCTTTATTTTAACAATGTCATGCAAATTAGGAATGATTTGTCTTAGGCAAATTTATCAAACTGAAAATGAAACTGCGAAACCATGTTTTGGGGCAGGTTTTCTGTGAATGCAGAGAGTAACAAATCAATATAACAAGTGATTAAACAAACACCACGCCCCCAAGACTTTGGCAGTATCTGACATTTATATGGAATCATGTGTCCGTAATTATCAGCTGCACCTAATACAAGCTTCCCTCCCAACATCATTTGCTCATACATCCACTTCCTTCAACTAGATTTTTTTTTGGGGGGGGGTGGATGTATGTGTTCATGTGTATCCATGCGTTGTACCTGTGTCCAGACACAGGTGGAGGCAGGCCAGAGTTTCATGTTCATTGTCTTCTTCTGTCTTTCTCTGCCTTTAATTTTTGCTTAAGACAGTGTTATCTCACTGAACATGAGCTGACTAATTTGGCTAGACTAGCTGGGGACTCCTTCCATCTCTGCCTCCCCAACACTGGGATCCCAAATGTGGACCGCCATGTCTGGTTCTTTATGTGTGTGTGTGTGTGGGGGGGTATGTGCATATGCATGTTCAGATGTGTGTGCACTCACATGTGTGTACTTAAATAAGAAGGGCAGAGAGTGACGTCAAGCCCCCCCACCCTTGATTCCCCTCCACTTTATTTACCGAGACAGGGTCTCTCACTTCTCTTCGGAGTTCACTGATTTGGGCTAGGCTAGCTAGTCAGCTTGCCTTCGGATCCCCTGTCTCTGCCTCCCTAGTGCTGGGAGTGCAGGCAAGCTGCCATGCATACTTGATATTTATGTGAATACTGGGGATCTAAACTCAGGTCCTTGCACTGGTGTGGCCAGTGCTTTATCCATAGAATGATCCCCCAGTCCTCAACTAGATTTCCAGAGCCTAAAGAGGCAGGTAGATCTGTGTCTCGGTTATCTATGTATTGCTTGTGATTAAAGAGTAGTAATTGTGAAGTAAATATGAAAAAATAAACCCAGTAAAAGGAAAAAATTCACATGGGACAATAGAAAACAAAAAGGACAATTGCCTTCAAATTCTTGTTCGACCATCTATTCCCGTTATAACTAAAACCTAAGGACACTGGATTTAATATCATTTTACAAATTCAAAAGAAGTAGAAGAAGCTTTTGTGAGTAATTAAATGTCTCACCTTCTAGCAAAGGTAAAAGCAATCTGGAAAGAATCAATTAAAGTCACTTTTTCCCAGGAGTTCAGCAGTTGAAGCAGAGGTTTCTCATCTCCTTTAATCTGTGTGCCTTGACTAGGAGACGCGAGTCAGAGACTTCAAGGAAGTCAATGAGGATGGGGAGTTCCTCTACTTGATGTGGCCTAGAATAAATTGCTAAGAGAGATTTTTTTTTATTTGATAGCCCAAGCTGTGTTTTTCTTATAATTTGATCTCCATTCTGGCCAACAATAGATTCTTTCAGGAATATCAAAGACTTCATAGACTGGGTATGAAGAAATGGTTCTTTACCCTTGACTTTTATTTCCAATGAGTCAAAAGCATTATTCTACTTCAAATCTGAAGCAGAAGTAGGTTAGATGCAATTGTGTGATGAAAAGATTATTCTTACTCTATTCTCTGAAACCTACCATTGAAAACAACAGACTCATTCTAGGGCGAACTCTTTGTAATTTTGTGTAGATCTGGAATGACAGACTAATATTGCTAATTGTTTTTGTGCTGATTGCAGTATTATTTTTTTCACCCATTGAATTTCTTTAAATGTTGAAAGAAAAATATTTATACCCTTATCAGTTTATTAAGATTACAGTGACACCTGGTGGCATATCATTCTCTTTTAAAATTGTTGCCAAGGCTTTAAAAAATTTCAATCTTTAGTTTTATTTAAGTACATTGATCCAAAAACTCAGAACTTACTAATTGAAGTGGAGGCCAAATTAATAAAAGTATTTCATTTCATTTGTTTTAAATAATTTTTTTCTGAAACATTTAAATTAGAATATTAACTTCCAAAATATTGACAGATCTACCATTTATATTCATATTTTCTATCATTTTATGAAAGAGCCAAAGCCCTCGAAATTGTTTGCAATTTGATCCACATTAAGACAATTAAATTCAAAATTAAAAGACCACTTCTAAGGAAGTATTATGAGATTACAATGTCTAGGGCTTGTTAAATCCAGTTAATTAAAATAATCTCATTGGAGTAAAGATTTTTATTGAAAGCAAAGGAATTTCTCAGAGCAAAATTAAACCTTTGCTACTTAGATCTGATCATTATCAGCCTCCTCAAAAAGTGCCTGTAATTAGCAAGAGTAGTGTGTTCGGTAAGGATGTGATTAAGCTGCATTAAGAGATGTGCATTTTTTTTAAAGACTATCTGAACAGTCAGAACTCCTCTCCCCCCTCTCTGCCCATCACACAGACATGTATCCCAATCTGTCAGGGGCATTTCCATTTGTGTGGTAATGATGTCCAAGTGTAGTATACTTTAGGTTATGTCATCATTCTGCTGAAAGCCATTTTATTTTTTTACCTAGCTTGTGGGTATTTTTCTCCTTCACCCTTTCCTTGTTCCCTCTCTCAATTCCTTTAGTTTTGATGTTGTTAATGATCCCTCTGATACTTTCTGAAAGCAATCCTTTTTGGAGATTAAACAATTATAGCATCTCCCTTAACATGTGCCTTAGTATGCAAGATCCTTATAGGACCTGGGGTAGGTAAATATCCCATTTCAACCAACTGAAGACATCAACTGTAAAACTTTTTTATTCATTCATATACTTTAATTAATAAGCAGAAACTATGTACAAGTCTTGTGTTGGTACCCTCATTTTTCTCCTCCCTCCCCCGATTCCACTGAAGACCCTCCTCAATGGGATTGCCAGAAGGTTCTGTGAGATGGAGGACAATGGATTGTGCAAGCAGCAGACGGTAAAACTTTTATTTTGTTTGGTTTTATGTGCTGAGATATCGCTGAGATAATTGTCATTGGCTAGAATGTTTTTTTTTTTTAAATTCGTTCAAGACTCATTAAATGTCTTTTAGGCTGTAACAATTTTAATCTCTATCACAGGTGTTTGCATTTGAAAACAAAAAATAAGCAAACCAGTAATTCTAAAGCTCGGTGCTGGCTTCAAGTCCCTTTCTGTGTAATGACTAGCAATGCTCACTCTTGCCCACACCACTGCTAAGGGCACTGTCCATTCGACACTGACCAAAGGGGACTACTACTTCTGTATCCTGTACATTCTGCAACCCATCAGCAACCATCCTCAACATTTTGAAGCTGGCATTTTATTATCTTACAGAGAAATCAATAGCAGATTTGTACACCATGGCCAAGATGTTTGGTGCTTCTTCAAATGGTTATTCTCCAATGGTTTGTTTTTTGAGGGAGGGTCTTACACTAGCTCAGGCTGACCTAGAATTCACAACGTAGTCTCAGGGTGGCCTCGTCCAGTGGCTTGTTGACTGAGTTCCAAGGGACAAACAAGCATGTGACAAGATCACTGCATATACACGATAGCAGCATGTTGTGATGGATGCTGAGCAGTAGTGACTGCAAAGACACCTTTGGTCCCTCCAGTTCCACACATTTTAAAGGAGAGTGATGGTGTGCTCTAGCAGGGATGGAATATGGTAAGGTCCCAACTTTTAGGAGGTGGAACCCACTGGAAGAAGTGGGGCACTGTGGGTGGCCTTAAAGATTCATTGCATGGTCCTATTTCCTGCTCATCTCTGCTTCCTGACTGTGGGCACAGTGTGCCAGCCACCTCTGGCTGCTTCCATTATGTTTTTGGCCATGGTGAATTGTTCCCTCAAATTGATTTTTAAATTATTTATTTTATTTTACATTAAAATATTTTTATTTATTTATTTTCAAGCAGAGAGAGAGACAGACAGACACACACACACATACACACACACACACAGAGACAGACACACACACATACACAGAGAGAGAGAGAGAGAGAGAGAGAGAGAGAGAGAGAGAGAGAGAGACAGACAGACAGACAGACAGACAGGGCCACACTTGAGCCTTCAGCCATTGCAAACAAACTCCATATACATGTACCACTTTGGGAATCAGGTCCTGGGAAAGCAAACCTGGGCACTTAAGCTTTGCAGGCAAACACCTTAACCATTCAGACATCACTCCAACCCTATTATTTATTTTTATTATTTTTAAGTATAGAGAAACAGACAGAAAGACAGAGAAAGATGGCATGCCATGGCCTCTAGCCACTGCAAATGAACTCCAGATGCATGCACCCCTTTGTGCATTTGGTTTTATATGGATACTAGGGAATCTTAACTGGGGTTCTTAGGTTTTTTGGGCAAGCACGTTAACCACTGAGCTATCTCTCCAGCCCCTCCCTCAAATTGTGAAGCGAAAATAAACTCACCCTCACTTAACTTGCTTCTTGTTATGCATTTGATCATCAAAAAATAATGCATGAAGAGGGGAACAGTGCTTCTATATAAATAATTAAAAATAAATAAATTAGTGAGCATGGACACAAGATAATTTTTTGAATAGTTTTCAAAAAGTCAGCATTCTTTTCACAGGCATTTGTCTTCATAAAACCAAAGCCCAGTATGATCGTGATCCACCCTAGTTTTTAGGTCATTAATATTGAATTATCTTCAATGCTTTCAATCTAAGTTGCCTGTAAAACATTACAATATATAATTTTGTGGGAATCTTTCTTTTCTCTGTCAGATGGAATTCTTTTGCACAAGTTATTTTTATGTGCTTTGGTGCTCCCTCAATAATAACTTTGTTGGCAGGCATGAGACAAAGTGGCTGAGCTAACCGTCATATACTCTGGGTTTGCACAAATCAAAGAAGACAAGAACGTAAACCATAAAGTTCTTCCTTTTAAGAAAATAAAATGATTTTGGTCTTCATAGTTCTCTCATATTTTCAAGATTTTATAAAGATTTTATGTAGATTTTAAATAGGCACTAAGACTAAAAATCTTTTGCTTGCAAAAATGCTTTTATCACAATGTTAGAAATGTTTATGTAGGTTGGGCATGGTGGTGCACACTAGCAATCCCTATACATTGGTGGCTGGAGTCAGGAAGATCTTATCTAGGTCTGCTTGGGCTATAGAGTGAGATACTGCCTCCAATAAAAACAAACGAAAGAAAGAAAGAAGCGGGGAAGAAGGAAGGAGAAATGAAGGAAAGAGGTGAAAACTAAACAAATGATTATTCACAAATAAGAGATTTTGAAAGCTTTGCTCTGGAGACAGCTTTGCATTCAGCAGTACTGGTACTACTCCAAAGAAAAGATTAGAGATCTAACAGTTTTCTAAATTCTCCCTAAAACAAGTTTAATAATGTAATACATAACTAAATAGATGTTTCTAGCATAGTCATAATCACTCTAACTTTAAAATGTAAGTAGAAAAATAAATTTGAATAAATAAATGATCAGTCAGAATTTCTGAGCAGTTAAAATCATATGCTTTTGTAAACAAAATATGGCCCAAATATCTTTTGGCTAATTATTATATGGTGTATATATTCTAAAACTTACATAGTGTATAATTTTCTGACCATGGATTTGAAGAGGCAAATTCCAACATATAGAACAATAAAGTCCACATAATTGAAAGAAGGGATAATTAAGAGGAAAGGCACAGAAAATATAACCAAAGAAAGACGAACATGCAAGCATGCTCACACAGTAGCCTTAAAGCTCAAGTAATTAATCTTTGATCATTGTGAACAATCAGAATTAAATATTTCAGTTATCATGCATGCACTTTCACATGACATTGGATAAGGTGACATCTTGGTAACAAGATGGTGTTATTGGATACTGTTAGGTTAAGAAGAACTTTCAAATGCGGAAGAACGACTGTAAGACATTTCAGAAAAGGTCCAGAGTGAAGCATTTTCAACTTTAAAGGAAAGCTATTTCCTGGAAAATTTACTTTTGAAGTCGTAATCATCATTATGTTAAAAAATAAAATGTTAGTAAACTTATGTTTTCCTTAGGTGAGACAAGTTTATTCAGATTTATGCCAACAATTTAGAGATTTTATTCAAAGTATGTCCCATCAACCTGTCGAATCAACCTCACCTGGGGACTTGTTAGAAACACAAAATTCCAGTTGTGGTCTTTAGACCCTTAATTCAGAATCAAAATTTTATCTAGATTTCCCCATGATTCTCATAAGAAGTTCTAGGTTAAAGAACTTAAACTGGAAGTGGGAAATGGATCCCAGGGTGTATAAAGTATTGGGCGATCTCTAGATATGATACGGACTTTACCCTGATCATCAATGTTTTAGAAAACTAAACAATGGTGATGAACAAGGTTCAGGAATGAAGTTGGTCCCAAAAGGTGCTCCTGCTAGGTAGATCCACGCAACAATGTAAAAACTTTCTAGACTCAACTATCATTTGGACTACAGTCCATAGACAGCAAGTCAGGAAGCAGCCTGAGCTTCCCTGAGTCAAATAGCTGCTAAAACAAAAGAAAACACTCCAAGCTAAAGTATGATTCCTCAGAAAATTATATCAACTACTTTAAGCACACTATTATAGTAACTCTGCTATATAAATAAGAGCAATCACTTTTGAAATTAAATACTAAAGTTGAAACTACTTGTCAGGGAAATAAAGGTCATGTATAAAGAATCAAATGAAAATTTTAGAGCAAAAAAATGTAACTGGAATAATTTGGTAAATGAGTGATGAACAGGAAAGAGTTAGTGAACCAGAACGTAGAGCAACAATAAAGCAATTTGAAAAGAGAAACCAAACTGTCTTGAAAAGGCCTCAGAGACCTATGAGATAAATAACAGGTATAATATACATATAATATAATATATATTATACATACCATTAGGTATAATATACATACCATTATGGTCCAATAGGGAAATGAGAAAGATGTTAAGACAAATTTTATTAGAAAAATAGTGAGAAAACTTCTTAAGTTTTGTGAAAAATGTATATTTACATATTTGCAAAGCTTTATTTTTGACCATGAAACAGAAAATCACATTAAGATTTCTTTCTTGATAATTAACAGAACAAGTAATCAAAATAACAAAGATGAAGAAGAACATAATCACCCAACTTGAGCTAACTGACATTAATAGAATATACCCCCATATATATCAGCACAATATGTTGTTTTCAAGTGTATATGAAACATTCACAAAAATACGCCATACTCAAGGTTTTTTTAAACCAACAAATGTCACAAAAGTTGTGTTCTTTGATTAAAATAAATTATGTTAAATTTGCCTATATATAAATACATTATATAATCCCCAAGTTGTTCAAACTTATACAACAACACTTCTTTAAAAGTCCATAAGTAGGGCTGGAGACATGGCTCTGCGGTTAAGGCACTTGCCTGCAAAACCTAACGACCTGAGTTTGAATCCCCAGTGCCCACATAAAGCTAGATGCACAAAGTGGTGCATGCATTTGGAGTTCCTTTGCAGTGGCAAGATGCCCTGGTGCACCCATTCTCTCTCAGTCTCTCTGTCTCTCTCTGCTTACAAATAAATACATAAAAATGTTTTTTAAAAGTCCATAAGTTAAAAAAGTGTAAAGATAAATTAGCAAATATATTAAATTATGACATATCAAATCTTGAGAGATACAGCATGACTGCTTTTAGAAGAAATTTTATAGGACTGCACACTTATATTTAAAAAGGAAAAAGGCCTGAGAATATTAACATAAGCTTCCTTGTTATGTATCTGGGAAAGTAGAGCTAACTAAATGCACAGAAAGAAAAGCAATAAAAGGTAAAGCAGAAATCAATGAAGCTGATTGACTTGAGAACAAGAACATGTTCTTTGTAATGATCAATAAAACCTGATACCCCTCTGGTCAAACTGACCAACAGGAAAAGCAGGTAGGCAACAGTTAAAATGTCAGGGTTAAAAGAGAAGACATCACTTATCTTGCTGAGAGTAGAGGGCATGAAGAGATGTGAAGAAAAATGCAGGGGCTGGGGAGATGATTCTCCTTGCCTCACAGAAATAAAGGTGGGAGAACATTAGAGAGAAGGCTACCCACTTACCAAATGGTCTCCTCTGGCCTCAACAGGCCTGTGCACAGGACTTGAGCAGCTCACACACATGTGCCCATACCACAAGCTCACACACCACACACATACAAACACACCAAAGAGTAATGAATATGTCAATTTAGATGAAATGAATGAGAATGAACTATTGGTCCAATACAAATTACTCCAAAGAAAATAAACACCTTGAATAGACTTAATCTATCAAAGAAATTGAGTTAGAAATAAACACTTTTCTTAAAATGGCAAGACCAGGATTAACTGCGTTCATTGATGATTTCTGTCAAACACCTAAAGAAATGATATTATTTTTTACAACATCTATAAAATAAAAAAGGAAGGAACTCTTCCCAACTCATTAGATTTGACCCGTTTTACTCTATTTTAAAAGCAAATGAAGACAGCACAAAACAATAAAGATCAATGTGTCTGATGAACATAAACCCAAAAATTCTCAAAGTATCCACACACTGAATCCACTAATCATGTACAGTCATTATGCACATTTAGGCAACTTCTTATAAGGTTAAATGTACATATGTTATATGACTTAGTGTGATGTTTTTATTCAGAAGTCACCCATAAACTTATGTATTCTGAATGCTTGATCCCCAGTGCAGTTATTGCTGCTGGACGCCTGAGTGGCTTTTGTCTTTTGGAGATTATTTGCAGGAGGAATGTGGAGAGATTTGGAGCTTCATTCAAGGAGATGACTTGCAGTGCTGTAAGTACAGTTTGGGAGAGTCTGGCCAGAGTTGGAAAACACTAAGTGAAATAAGAGCTGTGGACTGTGAGGTTTGGCTTATGTGGGTGAGAAGGAACTTCATCAGGACTGGTTTTGGAGGCAGGTTGTGTGAAAAACTTGCTACATTTTACCTGCCTGTGTCCTGATAATTTGTGCATGTTTGCTTTGCATAGAATTGTTTGGATGTCCGCTATATGGAAGAGACCAGCAAGTCAAGAAATGCTCATCTGTGCATTAGGCTCTAAACCTAGGAGAGTAATCAACAGCTTACTGATTGACTAAGAGATCTGTTTAGTGACAAGGAACCCTTAACTGGAACTGAGGTCCACTGCATAATCCTATGGGGACCAAGAACTTGGGCTCCTAGGGGAAATTCCCACTACCAGAGATCTACAGAGAAGATACACACACCCATTAGAAGCTAACCAAAATAGCAATGTTGTCTCATTTAACCTCACTCTCTGATGGAGATTCTGTTTGTATTTTTTTTATTATCCACAATGAGTTACATTGTTTAGTGGGCAAAAAATGAGTTGTTATCCCCAATTCCTCATTGCCCTCCTTCCCCATCCCCAGTCAGCTGGATACCCTCCTCTGTGAGCCATCTGTATCAGTCTTTGTGGTAGGGGACCATGGATAGCCCAGTCTTCAGCCGGGTTCTCCTGACCCAATTGTGTTGTTACTGAGGGGTGCCATGCCTCTGATATTCTCCCTCACCACAGCTCTCACAATCTTTCCGCCCCCTCTTCCGCTCAGTTCCCTGAGTTGTGGTGGGTATTAAGGATGCTTTGATGTTGTGAGCTTAGGGATTTTTGTGTCGAGAATCGTTGGTTTCTGTCTCACTGGCTTCAGAAGGCACTGAGAGAGCCGGAGACAACCCAATTCTACCAACAGGACATTGGATGAAGGCTGACATCTTGGCAGGAGACAAACCACCCCTGGCCTTCACACAGGACCCAAATGAGGCCTATGAGAAAGTGACTAGACAAACAGGAGACCAATCACCACAGCAAGTCTGATAACCCATGAAAGGTCAATAGAGAAAGACACCAATGATACCCAACACAACCCAGGGCAAAGATCCAGAGATACTTAAGATCTCAACAACAAAGCTGACTCAAAACTCACCCACCATGACACAGGGAACTGAGCAGAAGATAGGGAAGAAAGAATGTAAAAGCCATGGTGGGGGAGAATATCCAGAGACATTGCCCCCTCAGCAACAATACACAGAGGGGGAAGAAAAAAGAAAAACTAGCTACCTCTGGTGCAGTTCATAACCCACTAACCTATGGACAGATCCAGTATGTGCACCAAGGAAGGAGCCCAGAGGGTAGGGGACAGAGAGGAGGGAAATGGGACACCATCACAAGATTTGCTCATACAATATGTATACTTACTCATAAAAATATCTTAATTAAATTTTTTAAAATATTTAAAAAAAGAAAAAAAATTGATTGGTGAGACATGTATATGGCACAGGAAGAAATGAAATCTTTGGTCTGAAACTGCTGCCTGTTCAGCTGCAATTATTTGAGAGATGACAACCATTGAGATTGGGCCAGGTGATCTGAATTGGGACAGCAGGAAGAATGCAGACTCTTTCAAAGAAAAGTAAGGAGCCTGAATGCTGAAGGAATGTCCTATTCTTCAAAGTTGGCTTTATTCCCCTCTGGATTAACAAATTAGTAGCCCACTTGATACTATAGAGTATAACAAATGCAGAAAAAGAGGGTCATTGGATTTTCAACATTTTTTCAATGGCCCTGGGCAGTGTGAAGCAGGCCTGTTGGATTATCTGCATTAAGGGCTGATGGAGCTATGTGGATGAATTGTGGGTTGCAGTGGAGACCCAGTAAAATGATGAAACTATGGGATGGCCAGATGAAGTTTTTTGTATTACAGCTCAGTTGAAAGACCTTGAACTATGGGAATGTTTGTGTCATTGATATTGATAAACCATGTGTACTTTTGGAGTTTGATGTTGGCCAGGAGGTGATATCCAGCCTCTATTCCTGCCATCATTTTCCCTGCCATCACAGTGTGTCCCCTTGAATCTGTGAGCCAAAATAAACCCATTTCTCCCATCAGCTTATTTTGGTCAGGTTCTTTCTGCTAGCAATGAGGAAGTCGACTACAACACTCAGTAATCCTAAATATTTTATCATGAAAAAATGGGAAAAAAATCTTGTACATGTTTAGACAGAAATTTGCACGAGTGTTAAAAACAGCATTATTTATAATTGCCAAGAATTAGAAAAGAAACAAATATCATTAGTGGGTTAGTGGATAAACACATCATGGAACACCCATGCAGCGGATAAGAATGAGCAATAAAAATAGATGAACATTTGGCTTGAATTCATATGGTGGGTGAATCTCAAAGGTATCATTGCTACATAACACAATGTCTTGAAAGCTCACCTACTATCATTATATGACTAGAAAAAACAGGATCATAGATCAGACAAATGGCCGCCTGAGGACACAGGTATGGGTGTGATTTTGATGGAGCATAGTCCGGGGAGGGAGGAGTGGTGGAAGATATTTTTATTGTGAAAATTACATGAATTTACACATTTTAAAACAGTTAAAAACACACAAAAATAAGTGATTTTTGATGTATGCAATGCAATTGTTTAAGCCACAGCAATTCAAAATGTGGCAATGAGTAAAAATTTGACTAAGAGCTTAGTGGCATTATTTATATTTACTTAAAAACAGAAGCATTGCACACTGTCCCCGTGTGGTTAGAAATCCCATTGTCACAAAAGGCTGGCACCAAATTCTAATAACTCTCCTTTAACTATAAGTGTATAACAAATTTGTCTTACATCATAATATGTAGATATGATGAACAAGCCGTCATTGTTAAATAGTACTGAACTGGGGAAAGTGAGCATTTCAGCTACTTTAATTGGCTTAGGGTCATCTGGGGTTTCCATTCATGCCCCTTTTCCTTTGTGGTCCAACTACAGAGAGACACCACTGATAGGAATCTTGTCAGCAAGCCAGGCTTAGTGGAGAAGTCATTTTTACAATAATTCTTCACTGGTAAAGATGCTGTTGCTTCCATTCACTTATGTATAAACTGGACATTTACCAGCTAAATGCTGAACAATATGATGTTTGTCAAATAGGATAAACAGACTAGTATGTAAATATATTTTTAAGCTAGCAATAAAATTTCTTGTTCTTCTTAAAATATAGTAAAATTTGATAAAAATAAAAATGCTTTGCTGAGCAGAGTTTCCATGTGAATAAGTTTCACTTGTAAAGATAAAGACATCTCTTCTTCTTTCCCTCTAAATATGTTTTCTGGAGCTTTGGGATCAATGTCATCAGGCATGCTGATGGAGGGCAAACTGTTCCCTAGTGAAGAATGACAGATGTGGAAGAACTCTCATTTATGGACATGCTGGGGAGACAGATATGCATTGCAGACAGTTAAGCTACTAAAATAAGCACCGAAAAGAACAAAAGAAGTACGCACACATACAAAAGCAAACTCTCATAAACACACACACACACACACACACACACACACACACACACTTGACAGTAAAGTAAGGAAGTGGCTCCTGATTCAACTTCAAAGCAGAAAAAGAACTCAATCCTTTATTATTTTTAGTAATATGTGACTTTTTGTGGGTCAGAAGTGGCTTCTTATTTCCCACATATCAGATGGTCAAAGCCTGTGGATATTGGTTTTAGATTTTCCCATGCACACTCTTTCCCTGTCCTCGTACCACACACCCTTAATGATTGTACTGTTTTCTAGGGATGAAAGACTTGAATTAGACCTGGTTTTAATCCAAACTCATCTTAGCCTGGAGTTTCTTTTGGATGACTTTAGTCAAATAGGGGATCTGTTTTAAGTTTTTTAAATGCACCAAAAATGACTAGGTCATGTGGCCATCCAGGAAGTCAACAACAACCTTGAGGTATTGCTGAGAGGTGTTTCATTGAGTCCATACCTTGGGAAATGTCATCTTCAAATGAAGTCATTTAATTACAGAATCTTGTACACTGTCATCAGTAATCAGATTCCCTCTGCCACAGACCACAGAGTCTTTAGGTCCAAAACTCATGGCAAACATCCAGTTTTCACTTACCATTTTGTGTTTATAAATAGTATTCATCTTTTCTCAAGATAGCAGCAAAGACCTAGACTTCACAAGGATGTGCTCATGTTGCCTTTGGTGAATAAGTGAAATGCTGTCATATTTTCCAGATTTAAGAAAAAATTAATGCCATTTTTTTCAGATAAGAAAGATGACTATCATTATATATTTAAGTAACCGAGTATATATCAAAACAATGAATTGCATTTCTTATAACATATATACTTAATGAGAATGAAGAAACTTTTTTTACCATATTTTCTCTTTATTTCATTGTTATAATATTCAACTTTTTGGCATTCAAGTGAACAATTAGACTGATATGAACAGTTTTTGGTCATAACGGTGATATTGAAATTTACATGTTTATATTCTTTATAACCATTCAGTCAAGCCTATTGTATATACAAAAAAGTTAAATCAAGATTTCAACTAATGCAAAAATGGTCTAATTATGGTTGATTATCTCCCAAGGAAAGGTTTGAAGAGCAAGAACCATTGACAATGATGCATAGTAAATATACACATATAGTATTTATCGTAAAGTAAATGAAACGGGACAACTATCAATGTTACTTTTTCAAGAGAAAGAAAAATACTGAAGAAATTATAAGCAAAGTCATGCCAAAGAAACACTTGGTGCTCTCTGAATTATTTATAAGCATTCCATCATTATGGGAACATTCATTTTTGTTTAAATAAAACTTAAATTATATTGCAACATCTTAAGACAAACATTCTAAATAGAAACGCTGAATCACATATTAACTAATAAAAACTAAATCTCGGGCTTTAGAAAATCCTTATGATTGAATAATGATGTTTATTTTCCTTACAGGTAACACAATTCACTGGTGAATATACACATATAGCAATATATATAGTGCTCAAAAAGCAGCGAGACATAAAAAACATTAAAAATTCAGAATACCAATACTGAGTCAATGTAAATTATAAATGAAAACACAAACACTATTCTATAACAACCTAAAGATTTATGAATGAACTCTAAGTCTTCAGAAAATATAAGCTATAAAGGATTCAGTGTTAAGTATTGGGGCCTTGGGTATTCATAAATTTTTTCAAGGGTATGGCCTATAAATGTCTCCATAATTTTAAAGAATATCTTTCAAGCATTTTAATATGCAGAACAATTTTGCATTTGTTTATAGTATGCAATAGAAACTTTAGAGTCAAACCATTTTTTGGACAAGGGTATTGTATTATTTATGTACTGCCATCCCATCTCACCATTATTCCACATGAGCTCTATGAAAATTATAGCTTTCCTGTATTTATTTATAAAAATATGAAACATGCTAACTTTATACGTAGTAGAGTTTGTTACCCAAGTGACAAACAGCAAAGTCCACAAAGAAACAGCAAATGTGCCGCTTGAGAGCTTATTAGACATGCACAATCCCAGGCCTCTCCTCAGAATGACAACCCACACGTGTCATAAACGCCCAGGTGATTGTATAACACATCAAAACTTGAGAAGCACTGGCTTTTATTACATCGTGCGTTGACAACTATTTTTCTTTAAATTAACAATGCCTAACTAAGTAGTATATTCCTATGCCACTTGATGTCTGGATGTTTCTGAGAAATGTGTTATTAGGTAACTTCACCTTTGTGTGCACATCAGAAAACAGAAACAAACCTGTATGGCACAGGGCAACCACCTGACGTAGTGTCTTGATGCACTAAGAGACAAAGGTATCAAGAGGTGTTAGATGTTTCTACTGGAGTCACAGGGCATACTGTTCTAGGGCACACTATATAGAAGCTAGTAGTCCATAATAATGACTCAAAAGTACAACAGGACAGTAAATGTAGAAGTTGGTAACATCTCGGGGGTTTACATATTCCCAACTTTTGTTTCTAAAGAGGTTCTGTTGTGGAGTGATGGAGATGCTTGGATGGCATTCACTTACTCACTTTGATTTTTCTGCACTGATTTAAAATCGATGATGATTTAAATTGGAGTGATGTGCCCAACTCTGTTATTGCTTGTTGTGGTTAAGTGCATAGTGCTCACTCACCTTGGTGTTTTGATTCTGCGTGATTAGACAGAGGTCCAGAACCATCACTGTGTTCAAGGGATCCTGGTGGGGTCATTCCACTACAGTTTCTAAAGGAACATCATTGCTTCCAAATTCCGCCTAGAGGGAGGGTTGCATATACTACTGCAATTTCTAAAATGAAAACCAGCTGTTCACATAGTCACTATACACTTTTATTTGAAACATCAGAACACCAAACACGTGACACAACAAGACCAATATATTAATACTGATAGCATCTCTTGACAGTCTGACTTAAAACTCACATATATTATTTCTATCTGGAACTATTTTAAATATCATCTTTAAGCTATACTATAAAACACAAATCCTAAATATATAACAACTGCAAACGTAATGTGCTTTGTTACTGCTTTCTTGTTACTTAAACCAAGTCACTTAAAGTTCTTCAAAATCATGGCCACTTCCATTCATTGTTTCAGGATGCATGACGCGTCCCATGAATAAGATTGTGCCTGCAACAACATGGGAACAAAGAGAAGAGGCCAGTAAACAAAACAATGTGATTCTTATTTTCCTGCCTGCCTACAATTAGCAATGTTTGAAAAAGATAAAAATACATACATTATTTTCATTTAGAAATTTTAAAGTATTGTTTATATGCAAGAACAATACAGTGAAAATCAGAGCTTATGGGTGCACCAGGGCCTCTTGCCATGACCAATGAAGTCTAGATGCATGCATCACTTTGTGCAGCTGCCTTTGTGTGGGTAATGAGGATTCAAACTCAGGTGAGCAGGCTTTGCAAGCAAGTGCCTTTATTGGCTGAGCCATCTCCCCAGCACTTATTTTCTTTAAAGAAATCATTTGAACACTAAAAACAATCTAATAAATACTGTGTGAAAGAGTCATCAATTGAAAAAAAAAACAACAAAAGTTTCGCTGTGGCTTAGTAAATTATGTTCTCTTCACACAACAGACTTACCAGTTCTCCTTTTCCTGATAAGAAAGAAAAACGGATGGTCGACAATGACCTGAGGATACAGCACAGCCATCCTACTAATTGCAATCATTCCTACAATGTAGAGAGAAAGTAATTACATGTCTGTGGATGTGCAGAGACTAATGAGTCATTCCTTACAAGCATTTATATCTATTCATTTAGTTCAAAGGCAACAATTTGCAGGGGGAAAAGGTTTTTGAGACATTCAGAGAGAAAATATGTAAAAGCATTAACAGTTCTCCTTGCTTGTTCATACAAAACAAACCTGAAACACACACAATTTCCACCTGTCACCCCATTAAATATAATAGGACCACTTATTCTGTCTGTCATGAAAGTTTTACTCTGAGTTAAAGACAAATATTTGTACTTTTGTCAAATCATCTTTTCAAGTAAGAGGAAGGGAAGGAGCAAAAATCATGAAAATAAAAACAAATAAAGACAGTCTTTTGCAATTTCCATGTTACTACTTGAGTATGTTGTCTCCAAAGGGCACTTTCACAGAGCAGTTGTTTGGGGTCAGGAAAGCACAGCAGTGATGGGGACAACCATGCTGGATGCAGCAGGTGTTGAATTTCCCTGAGACCCTTACATACCTGCTACAGTGTAGGTGTCTGTCAGAAAAAAACAAAACCATCAACATTCAAAGCTTTAGGTTTTTCTGATACTCAAGATTACTGAGTCTCTTTTTAAACCTCTTGAAACTACTGTCAACACTGATGAAGAGAGAGATAATATGTGCAATTGAGTTAACATTTTATCAGATCAGACCAGGATAAACACTACCACAAATTAATGATATCTATTGAGTATGAGGTTGAAAAGAAACCCCAAAGCAAAAAGAGAAAGGGGACACTCAATGGTCACGTCATTCTTGTTGACTCAGGAAGTCACAATGGTCGGAATGACGTAGCCATCTACTACTAACTAAACCCTAGTAACCTGATTTATCCCCATTTTAAAAATGTTGATCAAAGAGGCCCACAAAGTCCCCAAAACATGACAGACTTCTGTCAAAGTTCTTGAATACCTGCCCCAGGTAAGATCCTATTGCTGAAGAAATCACAGAGTGTCATCAAACAACACCAAGAGATCCTGCTAGATCCAGAATGGCAACCAGCTCCAAGATGGTAGCATGTGTAGCACTGGAAGGCATTGCATGAGCTGCCAGGGAAAATTGTCAACCATATTTGGAGAAAGCAGAGACCACTGATATTCAATATAGACAGTTGTCACAAGAATGCTGAACACACTGCTATATAGAAGAGACCAGCAAGTCAAGAAGTGCCCATCTGTCTAATAGTGGTATTAAACAGAGGAGGGTAATCAATAGCTTACTAATTAGCTAAGAGATGTGACTGGTGACAAGGAACCCTTAATTGGAGATGGGATCCATGACAAAATCTTATTGGGGACCAAGAACCCGGGCTCCTAGGGGCAGTTCCCACTACCATAAAGCAACAGAGATGCTCTACACCCTTTAGGAGCAGGCCTAAATAGCAATGCTGTCTCGTTTAACCTATATTGATCTCACTCTCCGATGGAGATTCTGTTTGTATTTTTCAGAAGACACTGAGAGAGCTGGGGACAACCCAATTCCACCAACAAGACACTGTACAATGGCTGACATCCTGGCAGGAGACAAACCACCCCTGGCCTTCACACAGGGCCCAAATGAAACCTACGACAAAGTGAGGAGACTAACAGGAGACCAATCACCACAGCAAGTCTGATCACCCATGAAAGGTCAATGGAGACAGACACCAACCACCAACAATACCCAACACAACCCAGGGCAAAGGTTCAGAGATACTTAAGATCTCAACAATAAAGCCGACTTAATACTCACCCACCATGACTCAGGGAACTGAGCGGAAGAGGGGGTGGAAAGAATATAAGAGCCATGGTGGGGGAGAATATTTAGAAACATTGCCCACCTCAGCAACAATTCACAAAGGGGGAAGAAAAAAACAGAACAAAAAAAAAGGTTACCTCTGGTGCAGTTCATATCCCCTAACCTATGAACAGATCCAGTATTCACACCCAGGAGGAACTCCAGTGAGTAGGGGAGAGAGGAGGGAAATGGGGACATCTTCCTAAGATTTGCTCATATTATATATATATATATATATATATATATATATATATATATATATATATATATATGTATATATATATATGTATTATATATATATGTATATATATATATATTTATTTATAATAAAGATGTTTTAAAAGTTATCTACTTTAAAAGTATTGTTTCATTACTGTTCTTTTGTTAAATTGTTTAAAGTTGTTTATGCCTTGTTTACATGTGCTTTAAAATATTATTATTTTTTTTTTTAGTTTTTAAGGTAGGGTCTTGCTCTAACCCAGGCTGACCTGGAATTCACTCTGTAGTTTCAGGTTGGCCTTGAACTCACAGAGATTCTTCTACCTCTGCCTCCCAAATACTGGGATTAAAGGCATGTACCACCACTCCTTGATTAAAATTTTTATAAACAAAATTAAGAAATGACTTTTAAAACATATGTTTTAATATTTTATTTATTCATTTTTCAAGCAGAGAGGGAAGAGAGAAGAGAGAGAGAGAGAGAAAGAGAGAGAGTGCACCAGGGCCACCACCTTGTGGGTCTGGCTTATGTGGGGTACTGGAGAATTAAACCTGGTGTCTTAGGCACTGGAGGCAAGTGCCTTAACCGCTGAGCCATCTCTCCAGCCCAAGAAATGACTTAAGATTAATGATGGAGGAACAATATTTAAATCAGAATAAGGGAATATTAACTTGTTTAAACAGGCGGTAGAGCAGAGTCATCTCTTCTCCCAGAGCCGCCCCTGGCTCCTCCTCTCATTAAGAGAACTGAGGGTAGGAGCTACTCTGTGAAGGCTTCATATTCTATTTCGAACATTCTGGCTGCTTCAGTGTTTGCTTGACTTCTCCTTTAGAACAGAGTCACTGCTTTGGCATGGTTCTATAAATGATCCCCATCTCCACCCAAGATGGTTTTAAAAATAGAAATCCAGAAGAAGATGGAAAATTTTAGAAAATGGCTTTGTATGTACCTGAGGCGGCAGCAGCCTCCGAGCCCTCTTCGTTAACCTCTATGAAGGACTTGTGGATAGCTTTGGACAGGAACATCTCTCGGTTATCTGCAAACAGAAAATAGGAAGCATTTCTTTAGAATCCAAGATAGGGACACATCTGACCCTTTTATGAGATGGACCAAGATCATGGTAGAGGAGACAAGAAATGATGCCAGGAGATGACACTTGTGATACAAGAGAACTAGTCAAGATGTGGTTTCTAATTTGCCCTCAATTTATATCCTTGTGTTATTTTTCCCCTATACTTTTTATTGGTAGTTTTCCACTATTTATTTTATATATTGCCACAAAAATGTAGAAATGCCATTTTTAGTAGTGACTTGAAATTAGCTCATAATTCAAGACAAAAATATCTTACACATGGCTTTCTAATTTGAAAAGAAAATAGTAAAAGCACAGAACTAGAATAACTTTTTTTATTTTTAAAACAGTAATTATTTGCTAATATAGCTGATAAAGAAAAAAATAGAATTGTATCTAGATATGGAAATGTAATAAACAAAAGGTACAAAGTTACATTTCTCTGGTGAATTGGTTTATCTGAGCAAGAATAGCACTCACACCAAGATCAGAGGAGAAATAGATTTTTAGCAACAAGAAGAACATTTCCCCCTGTGCTAATTACTTTTTACACATTGCTATGACTAAATTTGTCTGACAAGAGGCAGTTTAGGGAAGGTAGAATTTGTTCCCGAGCCATCTCTCCAGCTCTATGTGGAGGAATTCTTATAGCAAACTTCGTTAGACTCATCAGCAACTCTTCCCCAGGTCTCTACTCTGGAATTCTGGAATTCCAAAGCCTCCAAAATCATCTAAGCCAACTCCAAATTTCTTAGATGAATCTCTCTTCCCATATATATGTATGCATATATAAAAATATATATACATGTGTGCATTATACATATTTACATGTGAACAGACAAATACATGTATATACATACATATATGTATTTGTATATGTTTATGTATTGTGGTAGTTTTGAGTAAATGTCCCCCAATAGAATTTATTATAATTGTGAATTGTCTTTAGCCTTCTGACTGGAGGAAGTGTCACTTTGGCCTGGCCTCCTGGGATCTAGCCCTGAGGTATTTCAAATTGGATGCAAAATACTAGGGATAGATATGCAAAAGAAAAGCCAGAACCCCAGTCTGGCAATTCTGCCATTTTTGTGAGTTATAGTGTGACAGTATGCTTGCTTGCTTGCTTGAGGTGTTGGTGGTGGGTTTCTCTCTCTGCTTGCTTCTGTGAAAGGGAACCAGCCTTTTTCCTTAACTTTCCCTGGATTTATTAGTTCAATAAATACTTTCCTCCACAAAATTGTGCCTGGTTTGGAGATAAATCCCAGCGGCAGGTGGCTGACTATGACACACACACACACACACACACACACACACACACACACACACACACACACATATACACACATATATATACACATCCTATTGGTTCTGTTTTTCTGGGGAATCCTGACTAATTGACTATGTGAAGTCAGAGTAAGCCAGCCATATTCATCAAAGGAAGACAACCTCAGAAGACACCAGTCTGTTGACAGTTTTCTCTCAGAACTCTTGCCTCTAGAACTGGTGAGAATATAAGCTTCCATTTTTAACCCTCTCAATCTAAGGAATTTATCATCCAGGCCTAACAAACTACAAAATGGCTTTCAATCTTGAGTTACCAACTGTTCCCCAAGATTAAAAATGGCAGACAAAGTATCCTAAATACATTTTTTATTGGAAAAGTAATTATTTATTATGACAAAATAAAATTGCTGACTGAAAAAAAATGAATGTTATTCTATACTACACCATGATTGCAAATGAGCCAAAGTCTATTAAAAAGATAAACATTTCTGAGAAAACTTCATCCTTGTACTTGGTAAGTAGACATGCAAACAACTCATTAGAACATAAGTGCAGAAATAAAATCATGACCAAATAAATACAAGTTAAAAAAAAGAAGTACAAAGGTGCAGGATAAAATTTTTTCAAGTGTATTCCACCCTCCCCACCCTTTCTTTGCCTCATTTCCAGGAGGTTGACTCCAAATTGCATATAACACCATTCAGTAAAAACCACAATTGATACCATTAGACCACTTACTAAGATACTGCAATTGATCAAGTTTAACCCCATAGCATAATATTTTCCTTCAGATTTTAAAACACACACTATTATTACCTTTTGTGTACAGAGGAAGATATTTTGTCAGTACTTTTGAACCCCCTGGTATATATCACTGGATTATTTTGAATAAGAACCAAGACAACCGATCATGGCATCTCTGAAAGTAATTATCTTTTAATTTTTTCTACTTTATTATTAATCTGTGTATGTAGACCTATATACATATGTGTATGTGCATGTGTGTGTATGGCTGTGTGCTTGCCACGGTGCCCATGTGGAGGTCCAAAGACAACTTTGGGCGTTTCTCCACCCCTTCCACCCTTTTTAGATAGGGTCTAAATCTGCTGCTTATAAGCTTCCAGATTCTTTTGGCTCTGCCCCAATTATCATAGGCACATTGGCATTATAGACATTTGTGCCGTTTTGCATCCAGCTTTCTGTGGGTGCTGGGGAGCTGAACTAAGGGGGGAATGCTTGTATGCAAGTGCCTTTAACAACTGAGCAATCTTCCCAGCCCTGAATATATTTCTAACAGGAACATCACTTCCTCAGATTACACTGGGTATTATGATATAATCATTAAATTATTAAATAGCCCATTTCATATTTTATATTTTCTTATTCATGTGCTGACTAGAAGAAATAAAAATGTAACTGAGTTTAACATTTATCAGTTAATCATAATCTTCATCCTCAAATCCAAAAATAAGTTTTTTTTAATTTTACAAAAGAAAAAAACAATTTATAAATTAAGTAATCAAACATATTTACTTAGTGAATAAATGAATTAGCTGATGAACTGTACATGAATTAAAAGCCAGTGAAGCATGTTATCAAGTCAGCAGTTAAATGGACACTATACTATTTTCAGTCTCTGCTGCCCATGTTCTCAGTCTGTCAGTTAGGGGAAGGTCAAGAATCAATTATGGCCTCAAATACAAAAGCGATGGCACACACTTCCCTCAAGTGATGAATGTCCACACTGCCAGCCAAGCACCCCTTAAACACTCGTAGAAGAGTTCTCAAAGGCACCGAATGGTGTTTCAGTTGTACCAGTTTGCACTCTTGGTTCTGACTTACTGGATACACTAGATAACTTGAATTAGAAAAAAAAATCACTCCTTTATTCTGGCCTCTGCCCAAGAGTTGTAACCTTGTCTAGTCTTGTATATGTTCCTCAGTGATGGCAGGGGAACTTCTGGCAGAAAGAACAATAAAGCAAAGGAAATTCTCATAGAGTGAGCTAGTTTACACTAAGAACATGGATTGGGGATGGGGAAAGAGGGGCATTGGGGAACTGGGTTTAACAACACATTGTTTGCTCATTAAATAATGTAACTCATTATGGACAATAAAAAATAGTAAAAAAAACACTAATCATAATTTCTGGCAATAGTATTAACCTTACAAGATGTAATTTGTTCACTGTGAACTTTATTTATAAAACACATTTTGATAATTTGGTAGATGTACATGCTTTTTAAATCCACCTCAACAAATGACACACTAAACCTCTCTATCTCTCCTAGAAGATTCTCTATGTTTCTTTAAGCAGATTATTTATATATTTTTAATCACACCCAGCCCAATGCTGATGATTTTTAAAATAACAGATTTTCCATAAACTATACAATTTTGTAGGAAGGCATAAATTACAACATTAAACCAAGGAAAAATATAATATCTGAACATTAAAAAACATTCACACAATCCTGAAAATTAAACACACCAGGCCTATATTGCTTGGGCAATTTTTAACATCTTCGAAGAAAAGAATGGATTATAAAAAATTCTACTCTAGAAAGAACATATAATTTCACTTATCTGTGGGAAGTCTTGCCTTGCTATCAGAATTGAATAAGAGCATTTTAAGGAAAGAAAACCATATTGGGCTCAAGTACAGTAATAGAGAGGACAACTAGAAAAGAAAATGCAAACCAAATTCACATACTAACATGAATCTAAAAGTTCTTTAAAATCAAAAGTTAGGTGGACACATCATAACTGGCACAGCACAAATATAATCATTAAATATTGTTATATGTGATGATATGGCAACACAGTTGATAATTCAGATGTAATGGGCACATTCCTGTGCATGTACAATTTACCCAGGGTGAATCATGAAGTAGTAGAAAACTTGAGAAAACTAGCAACAATAAAGGGATTAAAATCAGTAATAAAAAGTCTGGTCCCATAAAGGAATAGGCTAGGACTGTTGAATTCTATAAAATCATTTAACAAATAACTAATCCCAAACAGAATAGAAGGGATTTCTTCCAGATGTGTCCTATGAAGCCAGCTTTACCTCAATACCAAAACCAGATAAGGACAGAAGAAAGAGAGAGAAAGGAAACTACAGGCCAGTATCCTTCATTCAATAGATGTAATTCTAGTGAAGAAGGTAGAAAATCTAGTCCCAAAACATATAGGGACGATTATTCACCAAACTCAAGAAAGATTCATCCCAGGGATGCAAAAACAGTACACTACAAGCAAAGCAATACATGTGATTTTATTATACTGCACATCACGGAATGAAGCCCCCAAATCATATGATCATTTCAATCAATGTGCAAAAGGCATCTTATCCTTTTATCTTATCCTATTTATAAAAATATTGGACTAATTAAGTACACAAAGAATATGTTACAACATAATTAAGGCCATTTATAATAAGCCAACAGTAAAGATTACACTAAATGGGGAAAGACTGAAAGCTTCTCTCTAAGATCTAGAACTTATTATTAATAAATACTTATTGGTAAACACAATAATCAAGTGAGGCCAGAAAAATCAAGCAGGAGTAAAAGATACAGGACATAGCAGTTGAAAAACAAGAAAATGTTTTATTCTTCACAAATGGCATAACCTTACTTATAGAACCCCCCAAATCCATGAAAAACATTTCAAAATAATAAGTGAATTCACAAAAGTTGCAACATATAAAAATCAATATATATAAGGCAGTAGTATTGATGTATATTAATAGTGAATTACTTGAATTAGAAATCAGGAAAGCATTACTGATTTACATTAAGTATCAAAACAAACAACAACAAAGGAGAAACCAACCAACCACACAAAATCACAGTCATACATTAATCCAAATGGTGAAAGACCTGTATGATGAAAGTTATAAAATATTTTTAAAAGAAATGGAATAGAACAGAAAAAAGAAAAGAGATGTCTTGTGTGCATGGACTGGAATAATCCATGCTGTTAAAATGGGCATACTGCACAAAGTGAAGCAGTCAGTGAAGTCTCTGGCACAACACCAACAACATTCCTCAAAGAGCTCAAAAAATCCTAATATTTCTGTGGAAGCACAAAAATTCCTAAGTAGCTAAAGCCATCCTGAATAAAAGAGGGCAGCAGGAACTATTATGTTACTTTACCTCTGTGTATACTTCAAAGCTGTGGTAATGAAAACAGTATGGTATTGGCATAGTTCAGAGAAGATGGATCAGTCAGTAAAGCACTTGTTCCTCAAGCATGAGAGCCTGAGATTGGATCCCAGCACCCACATAAAAGCTGGGCAGGGGTAGTGGCTGCCTAGCATCCCAGCACTTGGGATGCAGAAACAGGAAATTCCAAGTGAAGCTGACTAGTGAGATTAACCGAATGAGCCAATTCTGGGTTCAAGAGAGAAATCTGTGTCAATAAAGTTAAGAGTTATCAGGATGAACACCCTTCAACCTCTGGCCTCCACACATGTATGCACACACATACATACACATGCACACCACGAAAATGTACACATGCAAAAAATCCCAACAGATATATCTATAGACCAATGGAACAAATCTAGAGGTAAACCCACACATCTACAGCCGGCTGACTTTTGACGAAGGAGGTGAGAATACACTCTGCATTGCACAAAAGACAATAATTTCAATGAATGTTGTTAGGAAAATGGCAGAATTACTCTGTGTGTGTATATGTGCATGTAAGTTTTGTATATGTGTGTCTATATATGTGTGTGGTGTGCATGTGGAGGCGAGAGAATAACTGCAGGTGTCTTTCTTTAGGTATGGCATCCACCTCTATTTGAAACAAGATCACTTATTGGCCTGGAGCTCACCAACTAGTTAGTCAGCGAGCTCCAAGATTCTGTCTATGGGTATCTCCCCAGCACTGGAAGCCAAGAGCACAGAGGACTCCTGGTATTTTTATGAAGGCACTGGGGATCACACTTAGGTCTACATGCTTGTGAGGCAAGCCGTTTATCAACTAAACTTTCTCCCCAGCCTATGGACAAGTAGTTTTTATACATGACTCCAAAGTATGGAGACCAAGTGGAAAAAAAACAAATACCCAGCAAGGAAACAACAGCTTGCAGAGACAACCTACTGAATGGCAGAAAATGTTTGCAAACTATAAGTTAACAAGGGGTTGATATCCAGAATACCTAATAAGCCAAAAACATCTCAATAGCAAAAAAAAAAAAAAAAAACACAAAAAATAAGTAAATGGATTAAAGTTGGTAATAAAGCTAAATAGACATTTCACAGAAGATGCACAAATGGCTAATGGGTAAGAAAACATTATTAACAATGCAAATCACAAGGCAAAAGTAAATTCACACCAGAAAGGGATGTAACCTCAGCTCACTAAGCAAGTAAGGACCTCTGCACACTTTTGGTGAGAATGCCATTTAGTATAGCCATTATGGAAACAAATGGAGACTACTCAAAATATTAAAACTAGAACTCCCCTATGGTCCAGCAATCTACTAGGATACATAGCTAAAGGAAATGAAATCACTAAATTGGAGAGATATCTACAGTATCATATTCAGGATGGCATTATTCACAATAGCTAAGAAATGGAAACGCTGTGACTGTTCATCAACTTAGGAATGGACACAGAAAATATAGTGCGTATTCACAATGGAATACGATTTGGCTATGTAGAAGGAATGCAATCCCGGTATTAGTGAAAACATGATGGGTCTTGAGAACATTATGTCAAGTGACACAAGCCAGGCACCAAAAGACAAGTACCATGAGAGTGGAATCTGCAATGTTGACTTCCTGGAACTTATAAGTAGAATGGTGGATGCCAGAGATCAGGGATGGTAAGGGGTAGAGACAGGGAAAATTGGTCAAGGGCAATAAGTTACAGTGAAATAGGAGTAAGCTGTGGTTTGCTACAACATAGATGATGTAATACATTGCACATTTCTAAAAGCTAGAATACAGCACCTTTGGACTCAATGTGGCGTATGCATATATGTGTGCATATGTAGTGTATATACATATATACAGATGCACGTGGGCATCATGCCCATGCATGCAGAGGCCAGAGAACATTGGATGTACCTCTCTCACACTTTTCCACACTGTTTCCTTGAGGTAGAGTCTCTTTCTGAATCTGATTGTACAATAAGTACTCTTACCAGCTGAACTGTCTGTTCATCCCCCAGTATAAAAGATTTTTTAAATCTTGACCATAATGAAATAAATGGTTAAGGAGATAGGTAATTTTAACATGATCTTAACACTACACAATATATGTTTGGTAAAATATTACATAGTACAGCAAAGTACAGCATTAGTATTCAATTTTTAAAGTTTTTATGTGTGCACATATGTAGTATGTGTGGTGTGGTGTGACTGATGTATGAACATGTGTGTGCAGATGTGCACACCTCATGTATGAGCTGCAGAGACCAGAGGAGGATGTTTGGTGTCTTTCTCTATTGCGCATCCACAAATTTCCTTGAGATAGTCTTTCTTTGAACTTGCTTCTCAAGCCCCAATGATCACAGGACGGGGGTTCCAGACTAGCTACTTAGGTGCTAGGGATTCAAAGTCAGAGTGAATCAGGTCCTCTCAGGCCTTCATGCTTGCAGCAAGTGCTCTTACCTCCTGAACCATCTTTTCTGCTTCAATTTTATGTTTCTATGTAGCAACAAAGATAGGATAAAACTGTAAGCCCACCACCACCTACACATACATGTGTAATGAGTTTCAATGGTCTCACAGTGTGACATGATACAGCAGCAGAGAAGTACACTGTCAACTGCTCCAATTCACAGTAAAGCTTCCCCCAGGATAATTCTCTCAATCTATCAGCCAATTTATGTCACTACTCTTCTCAGAACTCTTTATCCCCCATGTTGCTTCCTATGCCTACCACCTCACCTTCTAAGTATCTCACACCTGCACACTCCCGAGACCTCCTTGAGGCAACAGCCACCCACACTGTGACAAATCCTTTCAATTAAAAAACTCGAATGGCATTGCTTCTGTGTAGGTGCACCCTCAGCCCTTGCTGCATAGGGAGGCACTTCTACTATTTTTCAGGTGCCACCTCCAGCCCTAGGATTATTTTTCCCTCTTTCTGACTTTTGAATTTTTAAAGTATATATGACCAGTTTTTACCTAGAACTCAGAAGCTACTTCTACTGAAGCCTGGGATACACCCTGTTTCATTAATATCACTCTCTTCCTGTCAGCATTAAGGCAATGTCCATGGCATTCACCACGGAGCTCACTGCTTCAGGCAGATACTGGGGTCTAAACTCTGAGCTCCTGCAGTAGAGGGTGTGTCCTGGTTCTGTGCTGTTTTCTAGCTTTATCCAACCGCACTATAAAAATCAGAATCGGAATGAAAAGAGTTAGCTGTTTCTTATTGGGAGACTGTGGGAGTGCAGCCTCTTAGTGCCAATCTACTGGTGCCAGGGCCAAAATTTCACTACAATTATGGCTACAAGCTTTATTCTTTTAATAAAGGAAATATATGATACTAACACAAATAAATGTTTTTAAAAATTGAGAACAGCAAGAGAGGGAAAAATTACAAGAATCACACACAGTAAAAACTTAAAGTTATAGAGAAAAGGGAAAAGGTTGCAGAAGACCAGGGTGACTGTACATATTTCAAAGGCAGTGAAAAGTTGAATCTAATATTCCTATTTCTATGATATGAATAACTGCTACCCAATAGTTAATACATGTCTGCTGATGTAAAAAGATTTCAAGACACTCAATCTTCAGGAAAATGCTATTATGTTGAATGCATTTATAGGAAGAAATGAACAAATAAGAAATAATATCACACCTGGGCATGGTGGCACACACCTTTAATCTCAGCACTCAGGTGGCAGAGGTAGGAGCATCGCCATGAGTGCAAGGTCATTCTGAGACCTTTCCCATCGTGAATTCCAGATCAGCCTGGGCTAGAGAGAAACCCTACCTCAAAAAAAAATCATGTCATGAACTAATTAATTAAAGAAAATTAAGCTTTTCTTTTGAGAAAAACTTTAAACAATCATATTAAAATTAAATATACCTGAAGGTACTTTGTGTGAGCACGTGTCTGCAGCTACCAGCTTGGAGAAGTAGATCAACATGTATAGGAATACAGGCAAGTTCACAACCCCTTAGCTTTTATTCTGAAATCATTCTGTGTAGCTAGTTATGTGCCAGTCAAGACCCACTATCCTGCTGGGGCATACAGTCCTTGAGGATGGCATTTTTCCTGATCAAGTCATCTCATCTTTAACACCTCGCATACTTCCAGGCACCAACTACTTACTCAAACCTTTAATGAACTGAGTTAGAATGCAAGAGGCATTCAGGAACCTGGAAATTCATCTTATTGCTTGAAGAAAATGTTAGCTATTCCCTTAATAAATAGATCAATATAACAAAAAGATTAAAAAATATTCTAGCCCCAAGCAGCCTTCTCCTCTGCCCACTATTGGCACTATTTTCCAGTGACTGGTCTTCCTTTGCTCCAGGCAGCCTGGAGCCTGGCTTTTTACAATGGAAAAGATGAAAGCAAGGCCAGCGAACTATGAGTTCCCCAGAGAGAAGCTGGGCAAAAACCCAAAGTCTTCCGAAGAAAGCAGGGCAAAGTAAGAGGCATCCATTCAGTCACTGAGCAAATGTTTATTGAGTGCCCTCTCCATATGAATTATTGTGCTGGGCAGAAAGGCCCTGAGCATCTGAGAGATACAGAATGCTGGCAGGGTGACCAGCAGGCCAGTGAAGGCCACCACTTCCTTTGTGGCAACTTTTATGAACACAGTCAATTTAAATAGGCTTCTGCATTACCAAGGGCATGCTTAAAATACAGAGAGAGAGAGAGAGAGAGAGAGAGAGAGAGAGAGAGAGAGAGAGAATCTTAACAGATCCTGAGATGCCCTAAGTATCTCTGTGCTTAAGTTGGTATAATATTTTTAGCTTCCACCCCACCCATAAAACTTGGAAAAAATTATTCAGACATTGAGCTCCTTCAAGTAGGAACAGTGTGTTTTTGTTGTTGTTGTTTTCATTATATTCTGAATAGACTGTTTTGGAACCAGCAAATATTCACTTATTTGTGTATTCATTCATGGACAGATCACCTATGTACGTGCCATTGTTGATGCACTAGATTCTGTGAACTAAACAGCTCCTCTCCCAATAATAGCAGAAAGATACAAATACAAGAACACAGAAGCCAACCACACATGGTCACATTTTTAGGATGTGCCTAAGAAGACAAGATAAAGTGATATGCAGACGGGTGAGCAGGGGAGGTGAGACAGTGCAGGTAAGGGGTGATTAGAAGGCAAATGTGAGTTGCCATCAAAAGGATGTAATGGATCCTAAAGGTGGAGGGAAAGGCCAGTGCAGCCATAGACACGGGCCCATCCCAGGATGCCCAGGGATGCAAAGCAAGAACTGGGAAGGCAGAAGGCAGGAGTTTTTGCCAGGCAGCATTTGGTATTTATTTTTCTTGCTACTTTCACTCACTCAGCATTCACTCTGCCCCCTCCCCCCAGCGCCACACCCAGTGACCAGTGGCACACAGTTTGCTTTTAAATAGCTCTGAGCTCAGAGACAAGTACATAAACAAGCGGTCCAAAGAAAAAGGGAGAAAACACAGAGCAGAGGTAGGTGCGAAGCACTACCAGCTCCCAGATGAAGAAAAGGAACCACCTAGGAAGAAAGAAAGGAGCCAGGTTTAGCTTCTCAGACAGGGTGACAGTTGGACTAGCTCTGGAAAAAAAACAAGTCTAAGACAGAGAGGAAAGGGCAAGGACATACTCAGGACTGTACTCACAAAATGAGCGCAATGGCAGGAGTGACTTCAAGGTCCAGATGGAGAGTGCCTTATAAGAAAGTGGGGGAGGGGCAGGGGAAAGTGCATCCTTTTAAGAGTTTTGGCCACAAGGCAAGAGGGCCTGGGTTCTGTCCAGGAATAACAGGACACAACTGCTGTGATTTAACTAGGAGACACCTGGGAAGAGTGACTGAGATGAGCAAATGGCTGGGGGCAGGAAGACCAGGTTAGCTTTGCAAGACAAGAAAGTTGGGCCAGAACAGGAATTATGGTATTGAGAGAGAAAGGCACCTTCTGGCTTACAGGTATAAGGAGAAAGAGCAAACCAGGGCAGGATGTACCTACTGGTCCTGCATAAATCTACAGCACTTGAGTCTGACCTAAATATGGCTTTTCCTGTGTCTTTTTAATTCCTTTATTTTATTGGCTTCTTTATTAAAGCTTGTACTTTAAGCCAAAGGATTAAGTACTCTCCTTTTCTTTCCCCTTACACCTTCTGAGAGGATTACCTATTAATCCACATGCTGACAGTCATTCATTTCCATTACAAGAATAGTCCTCTTCATGATGTGATCCTTGCTGCAGCTAGATGAACATTTTAAATACAGCCTCACCACTTTGTATTCCATGTTTATTGTATGAGCCTTTACTGTGCTGTGTATTAATGGGATTTAGCATCAGAAAATCAGTGGATACCAAATTGAGATGATGAAATAAACATGATAAGTACTGAAAGTCCTATGTGAATCACTTTGACATTCAGTGAGGAAAGAGACATGGGTAAGAATCAATGTCATAGCTCATGTCTTTAATCTGAACACTGGGGATACAGAGGTAGGAGAACTGCTGTGAGTTCAAGGTCAGCCTGGGCTATAGAGTGACTTCAAGATCAGCCTAAAGAATCAATCATTGGTTGGTTTAAGTTCTACCAGGGATAATAGATATACAGATAATAATATGAAATAAGATTCATGATATTGCACAAAGAAAGGTCCCAAATATCAGGTATTTAAATGAGTGATTACTTCTGGTTTGTTGAATAATGATGTTTGTTCCAAAATGGGACATCTGAAAAATAGGCTCAATTCAGGTGCAGGGGACACTGGGAACAAGTTTCCAGTGGCCAGAGAGCACAAGTTGTGTGGGAAGAACCAGCCAGGGCAAAGGCTGGAGAAGGTGCAGTCTCTGTGCCTTGCCCAGCAGGGGACAGTGTGGAGCTGAGAAATGACAGTTTGAGCAGGCACTGTAATGATCTGAGAGTGAGCTTTAAGGCGATTAATCTCCACAGTGAAACAGATTAGATTAGAGAGAGATTGGAATGCATTTAGGTGGCTATAGAAATAGCCCAGGGCACAGTAATAAGAGTCTGAAAGGAGAATGGATGCAAGAGGGTAAAAAATGAAAGAATGGATCCAAAAGGTCTTAGCAGAGGCTTTCATGTCACTCGGCTTTTTTTCTAAGAAGCAGAAGGTGAAGCAAGGTGGTTGGCTTCCCTCCGGCCCCTACATAACTTAAGAATAATGGAGAAGAATCATGGAACACTATTCAGTGACCTGAATAGTTCTTTGGGTATTTTACATATTACTTATTGATGCAATTTTGAAAGTTCTTCCCAATTTTAAGTAGGATTTTAATTGAACAAGTGATACATATACAATGTAAAATTCCAGAGAGTGCAGAGTGCTGGAGGAAATAAAAACCCCTCTTTCATCTAGAGACTTCTATCCTTTATTCTAACAGTAACAGCTGCTATCACAATCTAAAATTGCTCTAGATTTTTCTATGAATTTAAAGGACATTATAGAAGCATGCATTCACTTCTGTTTTTTTTTTTTTTTAATCCCACACACTTTCATTTGCCTTTTGACTCTTTTAATCTTCTTATCATAACACTGGCCATAATCTGTGATTTCTCACGCTCTGGTTCACTACTGACATTTGGGGCTGGGTAGTTGTTGGAAATCTGTGCTATGCAATATAGATGCTTAGAGGCATCACTAGGCTCTAACCACTGAAGACCAGTACCATCCCCTGACAGTGACAACCAAGAAGGCTCTAACTAGTATCAAAGCTGACCTGTGATCTCCTTTGAGGACCACTGTTCTGATAAAGCATTCTTTTTTAAAACATTTGAGAGAGAGAGAGAAAGAGAGAGAGAGAGAGAGAGAAAGAGAGAGAGAGAGAGAGAGAGAGAGAGAGAGAGAGAGAGAGAGAGAGAATAGGCCTGCCAGGGTCTATACCACTGCAAACAAACTCCAGATGTGTGTGTGGCTCCTTGTGCATCTGGCTTTTCGTGGGGCTTTGGGGAATCAAACCTGGATTGTTAGGCTTTTAAGGCAATTGCCTCAACCCCTAAACCATCTCTCCAGCTCCTGATACAACATTTCTAACCGTCTTAATTATTGAATACAACTGTTATATCTTTCTCCAAATAAGTCCTTCATGTTCCTTTAGGTCATGTATAATATAATCATTTTGTTGATTTTTGACATAGTATTCTCCTCATACTATCTGCTTTACAGGCAGATGTTTAATAACAATAGACACAACATGGAATACCATTAATGTTATATATCCTAAATACAAAGAGAGCCTTATGATTGGAGAAAGTATTAACCAAATGTATGAAAATAATTTTCCTTTGTACTTGTGAGGATCGCTAAGGATTACAGACACTTTAATCTTCAAGGTTTTCAAGTTATTTGGTAAGGAAAAATAAGTAATTTATACAGGTTATAAACCATGTAAGGCAGAACATATGATATTCAAATAAATGACAGAGAAACTGAATTGAATTTAGGAAAGGAAGAGAGTTAAGTTGTGAGAATGGGTTTGAACGAATGATTCCTGAATTGATGAGAGAGACAAGAGAAGAATGATAAGAGTGAGAATTAGTTCAGGTGGCAGGCATGTTACAGCTATGGACACTGACAAAACTGATAAATCTAGAATCAAAGAATTCTCACTGAAAATCTCAAGAGATGTTTGAGATTTTTTTATCAAGTGTTTCTGAAGACTTGAAATGGACTGTGCTTACAAATGTCAAATGCTGGGGATGGAGAGATGGCTCAGTACTTTAAAGGCACTTGCTTGTCTGGTTCAGTTCTCAAGTACCCACATTAACCCAGGCACACAAAGTGGCACATGCATCTGGAGTCCATTTGCAATGACAAGAGGACCTTACATGCTCATTTTCTCTCTCCCTCCCTATGTCCCTCCTTCTCTCTTTCTGCTTGCACATAAGTAATAAAATTTAAACAAAAGAATGGCAAATGCTGTATTAACTGGTCGTGTGGTACTTTGATTGTGAAATGTCCACCATATCCTAACGTGTTTGTAATTAAGCCACATGCTCAACTCCCAACTAGTGACATTTTGTGGAACTGGTGGAGCCTTGCTGAAGGAGGTGTGTTGCTGGAGGTGGATCTTGGAGTCTAGTAGTCCAGTCCAATGGATTGCAGTTAGTCATCTCACTTTCTTGCTGCTTCCTACCAGCTGCTTTGGCAAGATGTGATGTCCCAACTTTGCTCTGCCATGCTATGATGAAACTTACCCTCGAGAATAAAAGCTGAAATAAACCCTTTCAACCCACAAACTGCATCTGGTTAGCTGTTTTGTCCCAGTAATAAGTCTGTAACTACAACACTGATTTAAGGAAAAGAATATTCCAAGAAATATAATGTATATGATGGACCCAAATAAAACTTTTCCCCTTCTTTTTTTTATTCATTTTCTCTTCTGTGAACATTACTGTTTCCCAACTCTGCATCATAGGTCTTATTGAATGAATAGATAACTTTGCACATACAGTAGGAAAATTCTCTGGAAAACTGTAGTATTATTTCCAGATTTCAAACCTACTCCATTTATAGTGTACCTTTATGATGTACTGTCTCTGTACCCAGTAAAGGCAATTAATTATTACCTTATAAACCTTCTAAATATGTCAGAAATGATAAGCTACACTGACCACCATAATTGATTTGCCACTGCAGAGTTATCCCTCAGGACAGAGAGGCAGCAGGTATTGTATTTGTATAAAATAATTGCCTGGATGTTAGGGTGAGACGGTGAGGAATCACTAATCAAACTGAAATGAGAGCCATGTTAAGGAAGTAGAATGTAATTATCCAGTTGGAATTAAGCCAGTACAGTAAGATAGATGTTCTAAGTTCCCAAGGAAGACAACATTAAAATTTTGTGCTGGTTCAACTACGAATATATTTCTGTCTGAAGTACAACGATACCATATATTGTGAATCTCCACCAGTCTTACCTTCTTAACAAGCCCAATGAGGAACTCAGAAGTCTAGGAACTTGAATATGAGCCCTGAGAAATCTTTACTCAGAGAAAACTCATTTCTCTTGTGGTGTACAGGACCATTCATACAGTTAGAAAGCTCTGCTAGTGCTTAGGGCTGTAAGCTTTCTGAATGAGGGGTAGATGTAATGGGGACAAATACATCAGTATTACCTCATTGTAGGAGCTGAGTACTATTTAGAATACCGTCTGTATTGCCATAAATCTGGGAGCCAATTTTTCTTTGCTAGATTCCTTTAGAATTTCTTGAAAGTAGTCTCTCCTCTCTCTCTCTCCCCCTCTCTCTCTCTCTTTCCCATACTCTGTTTCAGGTGAATATGTTGACAATAATATCAACATGCAAGCACACACATACAAAAGTCAGATGTGGGTAAAACACTTTCTCTGAAATCCGTCTAGGTTCAGAAGCAATCCAGGTTTAGAAGTTTTCCTATAGGGCATTGGTTTAGTAAAGAAAAACTAAATTCTCTTCTATAACATGATAGAAGGAAACATATATGACCTCTATACTTTCTAGTTGAAGAATTGGTTTCAATTTAATTGCATATTAAGTGGTCTTTTTAAAAAATATTTTATTTATTCATTTTCACACAGAAAGAGAGAGAGAGAGGGAGAGAGAGAGAGAGAGAGAGAGAGAGAGAGAGAGAGAGAGAGAGAGAGAGAGAGAGAGAGAGAGAGAGAGCGCACCAGGGCCATCACCTTGTGGTTCTGGCCTATGTGGGTCCTGGGGAACTGAACCCAGGAGCCTCAGACACTGGAGGCAAGTGCCCCAACCGCTGAGTCATCTCTCCAGCCCTAAGTGGTCTTATATGCTTAGATTCTTTTATTTATTTTTGGTGTGTGTGGCATATACACATGTGTGTGAAGATGTGCATACCCAATGCACACATGAGTAAAAAGCTAGAGAAAGACCTCCTAGCTAGAGGCACCCTCCTCCTTTGTTGTTCTACCTTTTTTCCCTGCAACACTGTCTCTAATCAAACATGGACCCCCCATTTTTTGGTTAGTCAACCAGGGAGCTCTCGTGATCCTCCTGTCTCCATCCTCCTTAATATGGTGATATAGGTAGGTATGCATGTAATGTGTAGCAGATTTCCTCCTTCTGAATTGAAGGAAAAGGAAGGAGGCTCAGGGGATTCAGAAAGTCATGTTAGATAGAAACAAACATCTCTTCCTGGAAGAGCAGTGCAGGAAGGGAATTCCAGAGACTCAGGAAGCCAACAAGTCTGGGAAAGGGTTGCAAGACCCCACCCTGATATATAAGGGGAAAGTGGCTGGCTTGGGGCAGAGAGTCTCTGATGGAGCTACCTACAATTGGTACAGTGTGCTTGAGACTCTCCAACTGAAGTGAGCTCCAGAGGTGCAGCTTCATGAGTTGTCAGCTATGCTAAGGTGGGCTTTCTGGTGATTCAGCTGCCTTGAAGGTGAAGCAGCTATGGGGAGGTTGTCATCCAGGGTGAGATGAGACTTTCTCTGGTGTAGGTGCATTTGAGTCATCTATTGCTCCTGTAAGCAAACTCCTCTCTCTGTTCTGTCAGTAACCATATAAATTCACTGGGTCACCAAACTAGTTTTGGTATAATTGTCCTCTGATCTGTCATTTGTGCCCTATTTGGGGAGTAGATGTGTATTTGCATCACCCTAGGAAAAAATTTTCCCATGACACATGGCCATGCTTAATATTTATTTATTTATCAATGAGAGAGAGAAAGAGGGGAAGAGAGAGGGAGAGGATGAATAAAGGGGCCTGCCAGAGCCTCTAGCCACTGTAAAGAAACTCCAGACACAAGTGCCACCTTGTGTGTCTGGCTTTACAAGCAAATACCTTAAAGGCTGTGCTATCCCTCCAGCCCCATGCCTTTTTTTTTTTTTTTTTTTTTTTTTGACATAGGGCAAGGGATCAAACTCAGGTCCTCATGTTTGCATAGCAAGAACTCTTACTAGCTGAAGCATCTCACCAAGACAAAGTTTAGTTTCTTTTCATATATATGTCTTTGTCTTATCAGAAAATCGATTCTATTCTGTCTTCCACTGAAATGAGCAATAAAAAAATCATCATATAAAGTGACTAAGCCTAAGCTTACTATAGCCCTTATTCAATGGTAAATTCCTTGGGGTTTAACCACTTAAAAGAGATCCAAAATTATTTTGCACATCATAAATACTTTAATGTGACTAACATTTTATGATTTCTACTCCAATAATTCAACTAGAGTTTTCCCCTTGGAGTAAAGCAAATTACTCAGAATCACTATGCACTCAGCATACTTTGAAAATACTTCAAAACATTGTATCTTATTGAAGACTTAGGAAAAGGTTTACAACATCTCAATGAGCATTCTTTATTCTTTTTAAAAGAATCTTAGTTCTAGTTACAAGAGCAGGAAGTACTCATTTATCTTCTTCCCCACATGATTTATTATAGTAGGATATATTTAGCTATTCAATCAACTCACTTAATGTTCATCTCCTCCACAAGGTATTATACCAGGGATGAGTTCACAGATGCATAAACCAAGTCTTCTGAAAAATGTAATTCATTATTAAAAACAGGACACACATTAGACTATGAGCTCGAGGTTATGACTAAATTTATATTTTGGCTTGTGAAAATAAATATACTTCTTGATAGATTTGTCATAAAACATAAAACTATGTCAGAATTCAATAGTAAATAGAGGATATAACATCATCAATTTTATTATTTATTATTATTTTTGCAAGTAGAGAGAAAGAGAAAAAAAAGTGCACCAAGGCATCTTGCCACTGCAAACAAACTCCAGATGCATGTAACACTTGGTGCATCTGGTTTTATGTGGGTCCTGGGAAATCACACCTACACTGTCAGGCTTTGCCAGTAAGTGCCTTTAAATGCCGAGCCATCTCTCCAACCCAACATCATTATTTTTAAGTTTTTATTATTAACATTTTTAAAGATTAATAGTTAATTCTTACCTGACAGAGCAGTCAAATTTGCATCTTTGATGAAAATTTCAGTTACTCCAAGAGCCTTCAAAATATCTTTTAAATCAATTTCCTGTTCCACTGTAAACCTGGAGAACATATGGAGGTATTTGGTTTAGTATATAGCATCTTCTTACCTGGGACAAAAAAATTGTTGAATATAATGATTATAAAGGCATATTTGATAGTGGGTAAATTATGCTAAACTAGAGCTTGATTGAAAGAAGCATTTGATTGTGCCCATAAAAAGAGGAGAATCAATGAGAATGACCTAGCAAGACAGGGCTTAATTCATTAATTGAAAAATATTTGCTATAGACATATAACTATAAAATATAGTAGATTAAATCAGTTTTGAGGTCAGGAATCATTAAGTGCTATGTAACATATGTAATGAGTAGCTTTCAAAATCTTTTTACCTTCATAAATAACATGTATGATTTTTTTTCCAAGCAGATAATAACTAATCATAAATCTACCCAAGGCATTTCATTTTCCTCCATGTATCTTCCTGGTCAACGGATGCTGCTTACCCATCCCCCCCACACCATGGACCTAGATAGTTTTGCTATAAAACTAATGTAGTCAGCTTTCCAAGTCCACATTAGTTAAAGCATGATTGCTCATGGTTATTGTGACCTCTGACACATAAATAAGCTTGCATATTTTCATGAATTAGAAAAATTACATATTAGTGGAAATGAGATAAATAAGTTAAAAACACTGTGAGCAGTTACAATCATAGTAGAGCTTTGTTAAACAGAATGATCATGGATTTTTATTTTTTGTTTTAGTGGATTATGGAGTACTGTGAACAAACATATATCAATTTCATAGGAAGAAATAAAGCATTAAATAAATAGCCATAAAGGGAACTTAACTTTATAAAAATGACTTCTACATTAAATCATAGTCTATAATAATGTAAGCTCCTCCATAACAAATGAAATGTCTCACTGCCCTGCCTAGTGTAAAACAGGGCCACATTCATGCATCAACGAATATACTTAACCATATATTTAGGGAAAAAGTGTTTGTTACTTAAAATGAAAGCATGAAAAGCAGCCATAACTGTCTCCATCTCCCGAGAAGCTGCCTTGTGATTCTTCCAGATCATGCATATGCATTTCTAGCCATGAGCCATGACTTTCAAGGAGCTAAGTCTCAGAACTCAGGATGCATTACATTAGTTCCCTTCCTGGTATCTTTAGAACTGGAAGGAAGCATCTGTTTAAACAACACTCAGGTATGAAGAATGGCTGGGGGAAAATGTTTTTAATAGGCTTATGTTTCCAAATAAGACCAACAGATAAGTACATGCATATCAAATATATTAGTCCAAGTTCTGAATTTTACTTTGAACTTGGACTTAGCATTATTTGTTTATTTTCTACCAAATGTACATGCATGATGATTGCAAAATGAGTTTTTTCCTGTGGGAACACTCCTCAAAAGGGAACAGTGAGGAAGATACAGACTGCCTCAGAGAATGCATTTGAAAGTTTAAGGTACTTGTACATGTATTTATTGCTATTAGTTATTTTTGAATACTTGTAAAGAGTTTACTATATATCAGGAACTACTTCAAGAATATAAAAAAACCAGATGGTTTAAAATATTATCATGGATAATGAAAATATCCCCAGGTAACTGTAGAATAAATTGAGGGACACATAAATGAAACAACTTTAACAAGGTCAAACAGCTAATAAATGGGGGTAGTAATGTGTACCCAGGAGGTACAATAAATGCAGTGATCCATTGAAAACAGGAATGTGAGGGGAGATATCAGCTGAAGGTTCTATTTCTTTAAATAAAAATTTGTTTCGCATTTTTGTGGCTAACTGTCCAGATGATGATACATAATGTATCCAGTTGAACTAGGGTAAGTTCCTTAATTTATGAGTCTCAGATTGGCATATGTAGAAAATGACAATAGCAATATGCACTTCATAGTGTTATCAGGAGGATTAAAGCGGGCTTCTAAAAGTCTTAGGATGGCACTGGTGTTCAGGAGGTATGCAGTGAAGGGTGGTCACTATTAATACTTCACAAACTGCAGTTACATAGAATATGCCATGCTCATCTAGAAGTCAGGATGTGCATGTGTTTATTCTGAGTAACTGAAGTGAGTAATTAAATGGTTGTATTAACACCTGCACTTTCACTATAAATTAGTCAAATCTATGGTCTTACTCAGTTTGATGTTGATTGTAGTGGTATAGGAAGCACCACATCGGTTGGAGTAAACTAGAATCTAGCTATCTGAAAGATTTTTTTTTCTTGTTCAAAGTAAAACATGGGTAATAAATAATCTCCATTTGTTCATTCTGTTCTTTTGTTCCTTACCAATAAATTTAAAAGAGCCATTGTTCAATTATCATCTCTTAACATAGAGTGCTACACAGGTAATCTTTTTCATATATGTATATCATATATATACATTATATATTATCTTATTGGCATGTGTATTCTGTGTGGTAGGCTATCCTGTGTGCATATACAGTGCCTGCATGTGTATGGGACAACCTTGTGTATGCATGCAGAGGCCAGAGGAGAACATCACTGTCCACTTCCCTCACTCTTTCACACTGTCTTCTTGGGAAGGAGCCTCTCACTGAACCTGGTCAGGCTGGCTGCCCAGACAGTTTCAGTGGACCCCTTATCCCCACCCCTCTCATGACTGGGCTTAGAGGCATGCATGCTCACACTCAGCTTTGTTTACTTATGTGGCTGCTGTAGGCTGAACTCTGGCCAACGCAGGCTGCCATGTTTGTACAGTAAATGCTCTTACAGGCTGAGCCATTTCTCTATCACCACACAGAGCATCACATTTCAATGAACTCAGCCAACCCTACCAAGTAAAATGATGATTTTGTTTGAGCTTCAAGAAAATGAACTAAAGTTTAAAAATACAAAGTAAGTTTCCTTAGTCAATGAGGTTACAGAAGGAAGAATAAGGATATGAACTAAGTAAGGTCTTTCTGACTACATGATCCCCCAAATGCTCTACAGTTCTTTAAAACAGCAATGGAAATGAACCTATATTAGTATAGCACAAGTATAGCTAAAATTAAAAGAAAGTATCTGTCAAAGAGGACAGAAATGTGGTCAAATTGCAGAAACACTGTACTTTCAGAAAACTACCTCTAAAAACAACAACAACACAAAAAAATACAAATCATTAAAGCTGACACTTGAGCACACCTAAAATGTAGCTGCTGGAAACATTTTTTACCTTTGGTAAAACTGGGTCAGGCAGGTTGTACTGCCTTCAATGAATCCTAATTCTGCATGACAAGGAGGCTAGTTTCCCATTGATTACTGAAACAGCAGAATTTCCAACCAGTCAGCCTGTTACAAAGGAAACCCACATTTCCCTCACTGAGCTATTTAGCTTTTCTATCTGCATTAACCATGCAGAGGGAGAGCTCAGAAACCTCCTGGAGAAATGGAGACATGGTAATTATCTGTGCCTAGTTTAGTAACAAGCATATATATGAGCAAGCAAGCTAAGCTGTTTCATAATTGAAGAGTATCTCTTAGAAAAATGATAATTTAATTTTCTTTTGCTGCCATATTCAGTGTCTCAGTGGTCAAGACCTGGAGGATGCATTTTCTAGTGAACAAGGATGAATCAGAATATCCAATACTTCTTAAGCATTCATTTGGAAGTCAGCAAAAATATCCCTAAGTTACTTTCTACATAGAATCGAAGCATTCGGAGACACTGAACTTAGCTTTGGGAATTAATAATGGAAGCACTGACATTGTGTTGAATTTCTCAAAAGGAATTTGTGTTGGAATTCCCAAAAGAAATTTCTTATAAGGAAACATACTCAAATAATTATGAAAGATCACTTAGCAAGGCCTAAATTGTGAACAAGGTTATACCTGGTAATATTTTAAATGCAATTATTAACATTAATATTCAAAACAGATTCTTCTTTGGAGTTAAAACACATTGTTCATATATTAAATATACAAAAGTCAATTATATTTTTACAATTTGGTTTTATTTGTAAGAGATTCAATAACCACTTCATGAGAATAGATTATACCAGAGTCCTTCAATATAGACATAATGTCATAGAAAGGGTGCACACTAAACAACTCAAGTAATGAGAAAAAATGATTATTAGGGTTATGATTGCCTTAATTTTCATAGTTATACATTAAGTATGGCTATAGATATTATAAATATCTAATATAATCTTCTAGAATTCCACATTTATCTTCTCCATTTATACGGGCAAACTATTAGCTAAGGTTTTGGAAAAATTAACATTTATATAAAATCTAACTTTTCAATTTCTATTTTTTCGGTTTTTCAAGGTAGAGTCTCACTCTAGCCCAGGCTGATCTGAAAATATGCAGTCTCAGGTTGGTGTTGAATTCACAGAAATCTTCCTACCTAGACCTCTGAAGTGCTGGGATTAAAGGCATGCACCATCACACTGGACATAAGAAGAAGAAGGGGAAGAAGGGAATTTCGATGAGGAAGAGAAGGAAAACACATAAAATTTAAAGGTAGTGGCAAGATCTTTCCAGGTGTGACCCTTCTTGACCACAAAGCAGCCTCTCACCTGGGCAGGTAGACTTCCACCTTTTGCTTCTTCACAGAGCTGGCCCATTCTTCAATCAGCTGGGGTTTGACCAATGGCTCCAACGTGGCCAGGGGAACTTCTTGTCTGGTCAGAACCAGCATCATGCTGATCTCGTCTCCCTCATAAGGTATTTCCAAGACTTGGTAGATTCCACCAGCTTCATTGGAACCATCACTAAATTCCCCTAACAAGGAAAGAAAGGCTTTAAAGCCTATGGAAAAACTTTTGAGAAGCGTCTAAGTTTTTATATCTTTATTTGAAAATAATGTTTAAAAAATAAGAAACTCAGATATCTGAGGGGGAAAATAGTAGTCTATTTGAAAGTGGGCCCTTAAATGAAATGAATCTTCAGGCCTGCAATTATTTTTGAATTCCCCAAATTATTTCACTTTTGCTATGTTCCTTAGACTTGTTCTTAAATGAGATAATTCAACATACAATGAAAACAATGTAGAGTGAACAATGAAAACTCTGGTTATGAAAATAAATACCTAGCTTCAGGCTGGATATAAATTCTAAAGAGATAATGTTTGATTGTGTAATACTAGGCAATCTAATTTTACCACAATTACAAATTTCAAGGTCAATATTGCACAAATAAATGAAATATAAGCATTAAATAATAGTTGGAAAGTATACTTGTGATAATAAAAAGCTCAAAGTAGGGCTGGAGAGATGGCCCAGCGGTTAAGGCACTTGCCTCCAGTGCCTAAGGCCCCTGGTTCAATTCCCCAGGACCCACATAGGCCAGACCCACAAGGTGGCCCTGGTTCTCTCTATCTATCTATCTCTCTCTGTATCTCTCTGCTTGAAAATGAATAAATAAAATATTTAAAAAAAAAAAAAAAAAAAAGCTCAAAGTAGATGATTAGGTAAATAAGGCAATTTACTTTTTGTGTCATGAATTTGTCCAAATTACTTGGAATATTCTCTCTCTCTCTCTCTCTCTCTCTCTCTCTCTCTCTCTCTGCTGTCATTATAACATTTTTATTAACAGATTTTAAATAACCTGGTAGTTCTAACATTTTTGGCTTACAATTACATTTCTGCTGATGACTTAATAAGTTATTATAATTCAGTTTATAATAGAAAAACTAATTTGCTAATCTTCTGAAGAGTCCAACTGAACATCTTTGAAAATAATGCCAATTGGGCTGGAGAGATGACTCAGTAGTTAAAGGCACTTGCTTGCAAAGCCTGATGGCCTGGATTTGATTCCCCAAACCTACATAAAGCCAAACGCACAAAGTGGCACATGTATCTGGCATTCACTTGCAGTGGCAGGAGGCCCTGACGTGCCCATACGTCATCTGGCTCTGCCTACCTCTTTCTCTCTCTCTCTCTCTTTCTCTCTCTCTCTCTCTCTCTCTCTCTCTCTCTCTCTCTCTCTCTCAAATAAAATGAAAATAAACACCCAAAAAGAAATATAATGCTAATCCCATTGAATTGAACAACAAATTACAGTTTTCTCGATAAATAAAATTAAATTATGATCTGCTTATTGTGTCTGTCCATTAATACAAAAAACTGGCACTAAAAATTTAAAGGAAGTGTCCTGGTGCAGACTAAGTGCTTAGGGATCCATAAGGCTGAAGATCATCCCTGAGGCCACACTTTGTTTAGTTGATCTAAACGTCCTTGCACAATACCAGATACTTTTAAGTCAATAACATCACTCACCAGGTGTGATTAATTTTCTAAATTAAAGAAACATATTGGAAAACTGTCAATGCCTGTACTACTCACTGAAGGTTTAATTACAAGCCTTTGCAAGTAGAGCCAAGCGAATTGAATTGACCAATTTATACTGAAAAGGAGTTCCAATAATGCATATCTCGTGTTTTTCTTAAAAAGCAAAGAAGTAAAAATCACAATATCATACCATAATAAAATTCTCCTTGTTGGTACATCATTGGAATTTGGACTTCACTTTCATCATCTTTAGTGAAGGAAAAAGTTCTGGTATTTTCAGGTCTAAACTGTGACTTCCAGTTCCCCTTGAAATACACGGCATTGATGAGTGCCAGGTGAGTAACCACGTCAAAATCCCTTGGTGATACCAAATCTTTCAACAAATCTATTTAGGGAAAAAAATAGATGAAAATTCACATTAAATTAAATAATGGAGAGAGGACCAAAAGGCTTATCAAGTCACCATTTGATAGAAAGATCCCTGAAAATGTATATTGAGTATATAATGAAAATAAAATGTACCTTACTTACAAAGGAAATAAAGCTACACATATACACATATGACTGTAATTATCAGTTAAGGACCTCCAATACAAAAGCAGCATCCAGTGCATTAAATGTTAGATTAACATTATTTTAGGAGTTTTGACATTAGGATTTCATGTAATAAACAACCTGTCTACTTTAATCTGATTTTTAGATTATAATTTCACACACAAACTGAAGACCTCATAGAAGGGAGTTCTGGGCTTCATCACTTCTTCATTGCAATGATGCCTAGAAGTTTATTGTCACTGAGAGGATTTAGAATCACATAGGACAAGAGCCTCTGGGCAAGCCTCTAAATGATTGTACAGATTAGGTTAGCTTCTGGGCATGCCTGTGAGGGATCATCTTGATTAGTTAACTGAAATGGGAAGATCCATCTTAACTCTGGGTGACACCTTTCCATGGGTTGGGTTATTGAATTGGATAAAAAAGAGAAGGCTAGCTGACCACCAACATGCATTGCTTTGAGCCTCCTGACTACAGACACGATGTGACCTGCTGCCTTGGGCTCCTGTTTTCTCACCTTCCCCACCACAGTAAACTGCAATCTCAAACTTCAAGCCAAATAAACCCTGCCTTTCTTCCTTGAGTTGCTTCTATGAAGCACATTGTTATGGCAATGAGAAAGTAACTAATGCACTCAAAAGCATGCATGTTTTACAGTTGGAATATCATTCAGTCCAACCACTTCCCAATGAATATTGGACTTCTGATCAACATAATAACTGCTTTAGAAAAGGTGAAAATGCCAATTTAGTTCATGCTCCATTATCACCTATCATTTGAAACTTTTTTTTCAAATCTATTTTGGAAGCTAGTAGGTCTTTTCTATTTGGAAAAAATGTCCAAAAGATTTTGAAATTAATATATTTTTTAAAAGTCAATGCATTTCAGGCATATTATTATTTTTGTTTTAATTTTTAAATGCTTAAAAGTGAAAAAAAGTTTCTTTTATCCTATGATAATCTCATAGTTGAAAAATATAGGATCAATTTGTTCTCAATTTATTAGTCACAGGTTTCCTTAAAATAGAAGATGCTTCAGTATCTTTTGAATAATAGGGTATAGGGTGTCTTAAAGATTTTTTTTGTTCCAGCATAAAATTTTGATTAACATTAATTTGGGAGTTTTGACATTAGGATTTCATGTGCATCAATCTAGTTTTTTCATTCCACTTTTAATTAGTCTCATTTTTAGATTATAATTTCAATTATTTTTCTGGTAAGGTGTAAATTAAATGACAAAATGAAACATCTGGAAGTAGTAAATATATCTAAAATAATAATTAGAAATAAAAATTTACATATAGATATCCAATTCTAACTCCTCTCCTTTTATTTAATGGACTGCTTGCTCTTTTGCACTGGGTCATATACAGTGTTTCTGATTACCTATCCCATTTCTATGGTTGTAAATGCAACAAATACCTTTACAATCTGGTTTCTATCCTTATTCTACTTTAACCACATAGTCATTAATTGCTATTATAGCTAGTGGATAATTAATGAATTAGCTCATTCAAAATTCCATATGGTAGGTAACATTACTCCAAAGAGGAAACATCAATCAGAGAGCATGATGTCAGATGATAAGTGACAACATTCTGTACAGGCCAATCATTTTATCTTCTTTCGTC